>PVLD010009246.1:0-78210 GCA_004027595.1 Dinomys branickii | reverse complement strand
GGGGGGGGGAGGGCAGGGAACAGGATGTGACCCACAGGATGGCAGTGCCCACCAGGTGACCCTCGACTCAGACAATTAAATGACTTGTCTAAGTTACCACAGCTGGGCAGTGGGAGGGCCAGGACTTGAATTCAGAACTGCCTGGCTTCCAAACCTCTCATTGAGACCAGCCCACATGAGATATTTGGCCAGGCCTCCTGAAAAGCCAGAGACTGGTAGGAATAAATGAACCCTCATGGTCTAAGTCACTTCCATCTTTTCCCACACCTCCCGGCCTCTCTGCCTTATCAAAACCATATAGACCCACAGCTTAATGTCAAAGGACAAAACAAAAGCTCTTTCCTCCCCGCCCCCCGTGTCGCCTTTTGATTTTTCATCATCATAAAAAGACCTGGACTGTGCCTAGATGCCGATCAGAATGGGAAATCTACAGAGCAGGGTGTGCACCCCACAGGCAGCTCGTCAGCAAGGTCAACTCGGAATTCGCTCGGAAAGGCAGGACGCCTGCTGGGCAGTAAGTCAGGCAGACCCGAAAGCATTAGATCAAAACTTAGAAAATCTTCCAAAACAGCTCCCAAGCTAACAGTGCACGCAGAGAACTGGGCTGGAAAAGTTTGGGAGGGGAGGAGGGTGGGGAAGAAATAGATATATAAAAACTCCCGTGCTGATCACGTGAACTTCATCACAAGAAAACAAATCTGCCCGGCCGTGGCGGGCGTGGGGGCAGGGAGCTCGGGGTCCAAAGTTTCTTCCAAGCCCAGTGAGTCACCGAGCGGGAAGGAACGAAAAAGCAAACACAGAAAGATAGCTGCTATCTCCGCCCCTGCTCCCCGGGACACCCGAGGGGCGGAAAAGAAGGGAATGCCACGGCAAGCTGCAGACGCTGACAGGGCGCGCTCTCTCTCTCTCTCTCTCTCTCTCTCTCTCGACACCACAGCAGAACAAGCAAGGAGCAAAACAGGGACCAAACCCTGAATCAAAGGTGCGGAAGTCAACCGCATAAAAAGCTCACGGGAGCAGGGAGAGAGACTCAAACCTCCAAACGGTTCCGAGGCGAGGACAGCAGCGTGCGCCACACACACAGCTGATTTCTGTCCCGGCAGAAGCTGGGCCCTCGGCGCCGGGCACCCACCCGAGAGGCAGGGGGGGCAGACAGGGACAAATGATTGCAATGCAAGGCAGAGGGAGGAGACAGGGGCTCTGAAGAATGCAGTCTAACAGCAGGACGCAAGTGTGTATTCAGCCAGCAAAAAAGAAAAGAAAAAAAAAAAAAAAAAAACTCGCAAGTGGTAGAGTGAATTCTTTAAAATGCGGTAAAATACACAGTAGCCCCCCAAAAAATACCAAATGGAAGATTGCAGAAATAACATGTACTATACTCTATTGCTATAATTGGTCTACTTTATTATTAATTATAGCTTCTAACCTCTTACTGTGCTTAATGTACACAATGAACTTCATCACAGATGTGTTCGCAGAGAAGAAAACACACACAGGGTTTCCTAGTAGCCACCCCTCCGGGCACCACTCGGGGTCCATGGGGAAAGGGCAGATGCCGCCCACCAACCATACAAGTTACATGTAACAACATAAAGCTTGCATAAATCTTTTTTTCCTCATCCAAGCAATGCTAGGCCATGAAGGCCAACGTGGAAAAAAAAAAAACCAAAAAAAAAACCAGATGCCTCTGAAAAGGTTCTTGAGAACGCAGCCACAAGTTCTTCCTCTCCTGAACCTTCCCCACCTCTCCACTCCCCTCCAGGGCAGACAGGGCTGGTGTGTCTGGGACTGGAGATGGGCTTGGGGCTGAGGGCGGTGGGGATGCAGGGCGAGGACTCCTGCCAGCGACCTTCAGGCCCCAGGAACAGCGACAGGGGCCAGGGGAAGGCATCCCAGAGAAGCTGGGAGAAGCCAGAAGCAGGTAAAGGCCAGTGTCAACAGGGTGACCAGCTGTCCCGTTCTCCGCAGCACCTGGCAGTCCCCAGGATGTGACACCACAGCCTGGGACACCAGAAAACTCCAGGCCAGTGGGAGCAGCAGGAGAGACGCAGAGGTCTGCACTGAAAGCGCCCTGAGTTCCCTTCACAGTCCACAGCGCCTGCAACACACAAGGGCGGGCGCTCCTCCCCAGAGTGCGGTTCTGCCCTCACCGTCACCTCCACCCTCGCTCCAGGGCTGACCGTGGCTGCCCAACGCCAGAAGACCAGCTGCTTTGAGATGTACACAAAGCTCAGCTCCAAATTAGCCAGCCACACAGGGAAGTCAAGGCCACTGTGAGACACCCCTCTCCCCCACGAAGGTGGCAAGAACCCAAAAGATGAAGGGTTGCTGAGGATGTGGGCAAAGTGGACCACCACACGCCACAGGTAGGAAAGTAAACTAGTACAGCTGCTTTAGAGAAAAGTTCAGCATTTCTTGAAAAGTTAAATGCAGAGGTACCATATGCCCCAGCAGTTCCACCCCTCTGTATGTTCCCAAGGAAATGGAAGACACACCTCCACACAGAACACACATGAACACTCCCAGCCCATTGGTGGAGAGAACCCAAATTCCCTTCAGCAGAACAGTTAACAAACAAAATGTGGTCCAGGAAGACAGTGGAATATTATTCAGACATAAAGAAGGTATGAAGCGCTAACACATGTGTCTTGGTTGATACGTTGTTTCAACTTGGGGAATCTAGAGGTTTGGCTGAGTGACTCAGTAGGAAGCCAGGGTGCTTACTTTGTATATATCCTGCGCCTGTGGAAGAGGAGGGCATGGAGATTATGGGAGTCCTATAGGGCCCCTGGGTGGGGGTAGCCTGTTTACGATGTAAGGGAGGTAGAAAGAAGCTGCTTGCCTGCCATTCGCCCTTTTGCTGGTTGTTTTTGCTGTGCTCTGCTGCCATGAACATTTGCATCTGCCATGTGCCATGTGCCACTCTGCCTCTGAGCCAGCCAAGTAGACTCCGACTCTCATTTATCATACTTTTTTATATCTTTCCTAAATTCTTCACAGTGCTTATGAATTCTGCATTCATCCATCAACTCATACAGTGTCTGATACCGTGGACAGGCACCCAGCAAAAAGTTATGCTAAAGGTTTTTAAGTGATTAATTTCCAGACTCAGATAAGTCTCTGAAATGAACTGAGTCTCTTGTCTGGTCAAAACAGACACGAACACAGGTAGCCATCACTCGACTTGGAGGATGCAGATAAAAAGCACTGGGAAGAATTTAGGAGAGAAAAGTTTGTGGGTTGGGGTTTCTGGTCCATTGCCCTGAAAGCCAATTACCATGGCTCTGAGTCCCAAAGACACCGCATCCAAGGAGGGAAGCTTTGGGGGCCAGGTTTGAAGCATAAGTGGGTCATGAGGACAACTCCAAAGGCTCACAACCGAGCACGCACATCTTACCTCTTCCCCGTACCGCCGATAGCTGACTTCGTACAGCACGATGAGGCCGTTGGGCTCCTTTGGTTCCTGCCACATCAGGTGAACGACGTTGTTGTCAAAGATCTCATGGGTCACAGGGCCAACGATGTCATCCGCCTTGGCTGTAAGAGGCAGCAATTAGAGGCTGGGGTGGACTCACTCATCCAACGTCACTTCTGCCACCTAATGCCTGAGAGCCCCTCAGCTGTTGTTTTCCACATCCCATTTTCTTCGTGAGGAGTGGACAGATAAGACTGACCTCATGGGATGCTCGGGGAGAAACAGGAGGCTGTTTTCTTTATGTATCTCTGTGTTGGTGCCATTTCACACTCAAAGATACACATGTCAAAAAATAGCCCAGAGTCCCCACAGACCCTGTCGTCTTCCACCAAGGACAACATCCCATATAAGTTTGGTACAGCGACCTCTGAGAAATCATGGGTAAGGGTCTAGCACCTGCTCAGATACCAAGGTCTCCAGATGCAGAAGTCTCTTATATCAAATCACGTTGTATCACATGGGACCTGTGCGTATCCTCCCATAGACCTCAAATGACCTCTGCTGATTTATGTCACACCTGCAATTAACTCCAGCTCATTGAAGGCTTATTTTTACTATGTTGGATAAAAGCACACACAAAAATAGGGTGGACAGGAAGTTTTAGACCTGTTCACCCTCTTGGTATCCCATGTTAAAATCAGGAAAGCAACTACAGAATTTCCCACAGGCACAAAAATCTGTGCCCTTAATTACAGGTCAATTAAAATTCAACCCAACTAAATGTGGAAAAGCCAGAGTAATTAGTTTCCCAATGTGTATAGATGGCAGCATGCAGATGTACCAAATACTGCAATGAATGTAAACACGATTGGGTGCAGACACGAAATAAAAAACAGTAACGAGAATCGTGAAAATGGGTCTAGAGACAGGGGGAGCTGGGAGGGGCGGGGAGGGCGCACGAACAATCCAGGCGTGCTAAGTGCAGGCGCCCACTCCCTAAAACGAACGAAAAATTAAAATAAAGGAAACCATAGTATTAAAAGTGTGGAACCGAGGGATAAAAATGATGGACAGAGCTTTGAAGGCAAGAAAAAAACGAGTACAGAAAAAAATATGGAATAAACAAGTAAATATATATATATATATATACATATATATATATATATTCCCAGAACATATATTCACATTTATGAAACAGAGCACCCAGCTAGACTAGCTCAGTGGGCCCATCTCTGTAAGATCATGGAACAAAATCAGCAATTCCAATCCAACAGCTCAACTTGAAGAAATTGGATGAGTAGAAAGCTGTTCCTCTAAACGTCATTTTCTAGGTGAGACAGTGCACACCTGTTACTGATAGTCCCTTAAGACAACACTAAACGTGATGGCGTGGCTACAGAGAGAAATACTACTGTGCACAATTCCTATGACGTATTTCCAGGTGCCTCCCCCCAAGAAAGAGCAAGTTTAAAACTTGTAAGATGATCCTCAGCCTTGAAGAGGAAGTTCTGCAAGATCTGGGGGCACCTTGAAGGCGCAATGGCCACAGACGGCAGCCAGGTGCCAAAGGCACCCACTGCAGCGGCCACTCCCGGGGGCCCCAAGCTGCCAGTGCCCAGAGCATGAAGCGGGGCAGAGCTGGGGCTGGGGAAGCCGGGACTGAGCCCTCTGTGGGCACAGAAGGCAGTGGGCAGCTGAGGAGGCTCCACGGGTGGGTCACGGGGTGGCGCACACATCGAGAATGTGGCTAGCACTGATAACTGCACACTTCCATGTGGTTAAGATGCAACTTTCGTATTATGTGTTTTTACCACAATTTTAAAAAACTGAAAAAAAATGCACAAGACTTATTGGTACAGTGCCATCCTTTTGAGGGATTGAAGTCCTGAGGGAACACACCAAAGCCAATCGTAGGTTACCTCAGCGGCTGGGAGCCGAGCGCATTTCGCTTTTCTTCTGGATTTCTAACTCTACGTGTCAACTTGGCTGGGCCCAGGTGCCCAGTCGCTCAGTCCAAGTTTACTCTGGATGTTTCTGTGAAGCTGCTCTCTCACTGGATGAGCGTCACGTTTAAGGTGGTGGATTTGGTAAAGCTGAGGCCCATCCACACACAGTGTGGGTGGGCTTTGTCCAGTCAGTGGAGGAGTTGGAGCCTGTGCCTCTCTCTCCCTCCCCCCGGCCCCCCCGTTCTTTTTATTCTGTCTCCTCTCTCCTCCTACTTCCCCTCCCTCCACCCATCTCCTTTTTCTTGTCTGCTCCCCTCCCTCTCCCTCATTCTCGGAGGAATCACATTCACAGAAGCACATACACACACAGTTAACTTCTTCCCTCCATAGCACCCTAATACACTATAGATACCTATTTCTCAATTTTGCTGATTTTTCCAATTGCTTGTATGTTTTCTTCTAAACTTTACATAAGATCTACGTATGAGTCTTATAATTAAAACCAGAACAACACACCACATTGGATGTGATTTCACATTCCCACTACTCAGGAAGCTGAGGCAGGAGGAACGCTAGAGATCCGAAGTCCACATCTGGGCTGGCGCTTGGTCAGGCGGCTCCCCCACCCCTTGGATGCCAAACCCCAGCAGTGGCAGCACCTTCGGGCATGGTCCGGGCACTGACGTAGGCGGCCACGCTGCACCTCTCCTCTGGAGCATCCTGGTTGCAGGCCTGCAGCTCGATGCGGTAGCCAGTGAAGTGCCGCAGGCCAGAGATGACCAGCGACTCCTTGTTCGCCACCTTTTCGAAGGGCCTGGGCTCCTCCTGGCTGACGGGCACGGTGGGGGAGGAGACGTTGGGGAAGCCTGGCACAGTGGGCACGACCGCAGTCACATTTGCCACCTCACCCAGGGACCTGCGTTTCCGAGAAGGCCTGCAACGACAAGAGGACCTGCATGGTCAGCCATCCCCAGACAGGGATGTGCACCGAGGTGCGGGGGCACCTGGATAAAATGCAGATCACCCAAGACCCCTAGGGCAGCGCCCATGCCCTCGGCGGGGCCCAAGAAGAAGACAGACCCACCCTGCCGGGGCCGAGGGCTCCAGGATCACCGACAACAACCACACACCGATACTCCCCTCCACATGCTTGATTCTGGATTTTCAATTTGCAGAGAAGTAGGTCAGAGTGAGTGTTAAAAATTAAGATGCCCAAAGCACGCAGAAGTCTAGCTTTTCCAGAAAGCCTGCCAAGTAGCATTTGCCCACCACCCAGGCCATAGGCTGGCATCACCACCTGGAGCCGGGGAAAAGCATTTTTCTCCTTAGGGGCTGGGGAGCTGCAGAATTTAAGGATGGAATCCAGTTCCTGTCAAACAAATTTTATCACCAGGGCAAGTATGGGCAACTCCTAGCAACCTCTTTTCCCCACCCATTAAAGAGAGATGTTACAAAATAAAGACTGAGATGCAACACAGTTAAAAATACAAAAAAAGCGTAAGGAAGAAAATCAAAATGCCTCATAATTCCACTGACCACTGCTGACTTTGGGTAATTCTTTTTTTTCTAGAAATATTATACATAGGTATAAGGATCGAGTCATTTGCATGACCACTTAGCACACGGGAAACATTTATTAATATTTCCTTTTTTTTTTAAATAGTAGTGGGGAAGGAACCCAAGGCCTCTGCACTAAGCTACATCCCCAGCCCGTTTTATTCTTTAAGACAGGGTCTAACCGGGTCACTAAGGTGTCCACGCTGGGCTGACATTTGTGACCCTCCTGCCTCAGCCTCCCAGAGTACTAGGATTACAGGTGTGTCCTCCAATCTCTGTCCTTTTTTCATTTTTCCCCACAAATGTCTAGTTCTTCCTTATTGCTAGCCCTCCACTATTTATTCCCAGCCAGTTAAATCTAAAGTCGTTTAGACATGTGGATCTAAAGTCATATCCATAGTGTAAAGATACTAAGAATAGGTATCTACGACACTGTACAATTTACCCATTTGCTGTTTGCAGGCAAACTTTCTTTAAATGAGTCAAAACACAGTCCCCCACATGCATCTGTAAATATTCCCCCATCGATAAAAATCTTTACCGTTTCCTTTGCAGGTAATTCTAGATGGTGTTGTCATGTATCGTGCTAAGGTTTTATGAAAGGGACATTTCTCCCAGTCTTAAGAGTCTCACTGCTGCTGGGCCTGTTGACTTCGGGTTTATTTAAAGTATGTCTACTTTCCACAAGTGCTCAGTCATTCTAAAGGTTCTGTGGTCGTTCTCCTCAGGACAGACTGGAAGGGACCTGATGTTGCTCAAAACACAGCTCCAGATAACATGCAAGCAGCGGGTATGGTTGCATTCCAATGGAAGTCCATTTCCAAAAACAGGCAGCCTGCGACCCAAGGGCCACAGGTCACACACCTTTGCCCTAAGTGATCTGTAAACATCAACAATTTTATTTCTCATGTCTGTCTTGTTCTGCGGTGCTGGGGATGGAATGCAGGACTTCACGGATGCTAAGTAAGTATTCCACCACTGTGCTGAGTTCCCAGCCTCTCATGTCCGATCCTTACAGCTCTACTTTGCTGTCTTACTGCACCGGCCAGATGTCCAGAGAAATGTTCATTAGGAATGACGGTATTAGACTTCCCGTTTCTCTTCCAACTCTAACAAAGATCATTTTAAGAACGATGTTTGTGTTGCTGTTGGATAAAATGTCTTGAAGTATTCTATTCCTAGTTTTTTAAGAGGACTTCTTTTTCTCCTCCCTTTGTCTAAGACTTTTAAATTAATGTTACTGATTAACATATGATTTTGGATAAACTAGATCATATTATCACATCTTCCTATCTGAAACTCTTCCTATATTTCTGAGATAAACCATACCGCTATTTTCCTGTTTTAGTTGGGACATTCCAATCTAACAGCACAGATCAACGTGGTGTGTGGCCTTCTTTGAGTAGGACCTTTATCTTATTCTACTACTAGAAATGCTACTTTAGTTGTATAAAGTGAATTGGGCTGCTTTTGATGGATTTCCATGCTCTGGAGAGGCTTCTGTAATAGAGGCAAGAGTTGCTCATGCAGAGTTTGAAAGAATTCACCCAGAAAACTCTCTAGACCTGAGGCCTTTTCCAGGAAACGAGCTGACACACATCATAATTTTTTCCAAGATTATTAAACTTAATTCTACTGTGCCTTCTCAAATCAGACATGCTAAAATTCCCTTCCCCATTTAAAGTTTTGAAACATTAAAATGTTCTTCAGATCCTACGTTTACACCACCTTCTTTGGTTTTCTACTTTTCCCTTTTGATAATATTTGCCGTCGGCTTAGTTTGTGTTGATATTTTCCTCTAATACGTTTGCATTTCATGTTTTATTGAATTATTCTTTTTGGAGGGTGGTGCTGGTGGCGGATCCCAGAGCTCTGTGCACACTAAGCAAGCATTTCACCTCTGAGTTGGGCTTACTGCCTTAGTTTTATATTTTTAAACTCCCATAAATTTATTTTCTTCACAAATTCATTAACACTTAGTCATTTGCATTAAAGCTATGCTCTGGCAATATTCAACAAGCTAAGGTATATGATACACTTTTAGAAACTTCCACTAGGTTTCTATTTCTGTTCTGACTCAATAGATACTGAAGTGGTTAACTTCATTTTCTGTTCAAACTTTTGAATTTTAGTTTTTATTGCTTTATAGTCAGAAAATGTGTTAAGGTTAGAAAAACTAATTCTCCAAAGGAGGATCTAACTCAGTAAGATTTCCTTTGTGGCATATTTACATTGAAAAAAAAAAAAAAAGCACTCATGGACTAAGGAAGGAAAATGGCTCTATTTGTCAAGACTGAGCTATATGCTTTTTAGCAGGATTCTAAACATTTCAGTACGGACATAAATGACCCTGGCAAAAATAATCACCATGCTTGTAGCTCACTCAGAAATGTGTATCTGAACACTTGGATACCTCAGCAAACAGGCAACACTGGCACCTTCCTCCCTGGACTGTACTTTGCTTTCCTGCATTTTCTACTAACTGAACATCTGCCGCACCCCTGCTTTGAGCACATTCGGGCATCATTTTTCTAAAGTTCAGATGATTACAAGCGTTGTTTAGCAATATTCTTAAATCAAGCTACTCTTTAGCTAAAGCTTATAAAAGACGTACCGCTACTGCATGCTTGGGGGAGCGTGGGGCGACCGTAACTTTTATGTGCACTGAGAAACCAAGACAGAACTTGCGCTATCTCCAAGGCATGCCTGCGTGTCTAAGGAGTATACCCACAAAAGACTACAGCATGCTACTAAAAGACCCCATGGCTACCAGCTCAGGCCTCCACCCGCTACACAGACAGCGTCTTGATTCTCCAGCATCTCACACTAGATGGTGATTCCACCCACCCATGCTATTGCCCCCACCCCAGGGGACGTCGGACGACATCTGGAGATATTTGGGGCTGTCGCTACTGGGGGCAGGGTGCAGTCTAGTATGGAGTGGAGGCCAGAAGTGCTGCTCCTTATCCTAAAGAACTCCAGAGAATGAGCTAGTCCCAAATATCAGTAAGGATGAGACCGCGACATCCTGTTTGAGACCAAGGCCACAAAATTCTCGCCCTTTCAGGACTAGATTATACCGCATATAGCCACTAGAGGGCATATCAAACCACACAAGTACCTGAAATCTATCAAAACTGGGTCAAAAGAAAATCCTTCTCCGTGGCCTCAACCTGTCCTTCCACTCTTGCTTATTCCTACCGAGATAATGTATGTGCGTTTCTCTATGGCCAGTGATGCTGAGCATTTTGTCATACAGTGATTGTCCGTTTGCACTTCTGAGACGGGTCTGCTCATTTCAGGTGGCCATGTTTTGACTAGGTCTTTTATTTGGGGGTCTTTAATTTGCTGTGAGTTCTTTGATATATTCTAGGTATCAGTCCTCTGTCCAGGGGTAACTGGTAAAGTGTTTTCCCCCACTTGCAGGTCGTCTCTTCACTCTGCTGGTTGCTTCCTTTGCTATGCAGAAGCTTTTCAATGAGAATTGCCCTAGCTGTTGACTCGGTGCTATTTCTCACGCCCCTGGCCTTCTGTTCCCAAAGTCCGAAAGTCCTGCCCACACCCGAGTCCTCAAGAGTCGCACCTGTCTTATCTCACAGCAGATTAAGTGTTGCTCTTTTCACATTTGGATCTTTGCTTTGTTTAAAGTTTAGTCCCATCTCCCTCCCTTCCCAGATTCTCCGAGCTTGGGTCTCTCCTATAGAACCCAATGCCCTTCTTGAGGAGAAAGGGGGAAGGGAAATATCCCGTGTGTGTGGCATGGCGAGCAGGGACACGGGGAGCCTTTGCTCCTGCCGTCCCTTCTATGTCTCACTATGTCTCACCGCACTGACTGGATCCCAAGAGAAATGGAAGACTGAGACCAGGCTTCATAAAGATGTCCTGCTCCTGCATCCGTCTCCTCAAATCCAGGAGGAGCCACTGGGCCAGCACACCGCCCACACTTCCGCACAACGACATGGCAGCTGTAGGTAATGTCCAGGGAGTAAATGCACAGGGGAGACGGAGGTATGCAGGCAGGACCCAGAGAGCGCTCCCGAGAGTCTATGTTTTAGAAAGAGTGTTAGTTCAATCTTCCCCTACATTCACACCCAGATTCCATTTCCAAGGGAAGAAGTTTAATTGGTGAATCTGTGAAGCATCTGATCACAGCTTGCCGGCAGCCCACTGTCACATGCAAAAGCCACAGAAACCCCTGAGATCTCCAAGGCCCATCCCCCCGCACACTCCCCACTCCGCCCACCAGCCCTGCATTGAACAGCCAAGGGGCCACGAAGGCACCTCCACAGGAGCCATACCTAGGGTCCTGGGCACCACTGACTGCCAAGGGCTTTCTGTGAAAACAAAATCGACTACTTTGAGGACAGGCAGAATTCTCCAGGGGACTGGCTGGGAGCTCACACTCCAGCTCAGGTTTGGCTATGGTGTGAATGTGTCCTTGGGGTTCCTGTGCTGGAGGGTTGGTCCTTAATGTGCCCCTAATAGGGGTGGACTTACGAGGCAGGGCCCCGCGGGAGGCCACTACTGCCACCAACCTGGTCTCCTGGGGCTTCCTGACCTTGGACTTTTTGTAACTGTGAGCTAAAGAAACACCTTTTTTCCATGAAGTATCAGCTTCAGGTGTTTCATTATAGTAACATAAAACATGCCAGTGTGTATACGCTGCCCCCGACCACTTGTCACTGGCTGGCTTCTTGTCAAGTCCATAAGACAGAAGCAGGGAAGTAAGAGCAAAGACCCCAGACTCACCCTGCTGGGCTGCCCCTGGGACATCAAACCTGACATGGCCGCCCAGAGGACAGGCCACAGGCAGCAGCCTTCAGATTTCAGTGGATGACACTGAAGTGCTCGGAGCCTGGGCTGTGCACTCAACGTTCTTTGAACTCAGGGTAATACAGAAAAATGCAAGAAAGGAAAAAAACTTTTAAAGAACAACACGTTAACACGCTGATGACCCTGGGAAACATCCACCCAGATGAGCAGCATTGGTGAATCTGAACATACACTGCAGGGCCAGGTGGGGCTGGGCTACCGGTGCCCAGTGCTGCAGACCAGAGATGCTGCTGAGCGCTTTAAGACACAAGGACCCCCAGCACCAAGCGTGGCCTGGTTCCAAGTGTCAGCAATGTTGAGGTCAACAGTCCCTGTGTACCCCGTGGAGTCTCCTAGCCCTGTAGAAATGATTATGATCAGCCTTACATACTCAGGGGTTCCACTCCCATGGATTTAACCCACTGTGGGTCAAAAATACTGGAGGAAAAGTGTCACACCCACGTTGCACAGATACAGGCATTCCCTTGTCGTTCTGCCCTACGTGGTGTGGTGGACCAGCTATTTATACGGCACTTAGGTCATACTGGCTATTGTAAGTGGAGTGGTGAGCTGGTCTGTGGGAAAACTGTAGGCCGTGAACAAATACTGCACCATCTGGATAAGGACTTGAGCACACTCCTATTTTGGTACCCTAGGGGTTCTTAGAAGTCATTCCCTGTATATACCAAGGGGCCCCTGTTACAATGCCCATTTTACAGATAAGGAAACTGAGGTGCAGAGAAGCAAAAATAACTTGCTCAAGGCAGGGGATAGAAATGCAGGGGACCTGGGCAGTGAGCTTCCAAACTTCCTGCTGCCAAGGGCTCTTCAGTCTCTCCAACAGGAAGGCAGAGAAATGTGCCTGTGGTGAAAGCATCTACCTACCCTGCACACACAAACATCTGATCACACTTTCCGCCCAAATTAGGCAGAAAATTAGAAAAGAGGGCTGGGGATATAGCTCAGTGGAATAAGCGCCTGCCTAGCAAGCGCAGGGTCCTGAGTTCGATCCCCAGTACCGCAAAAAAAAAAAAAAAATTAGAAAAGAAAAACTATGACATAGGTATGTGCTTCTCGGCTCAGTGAAGGATGCCTTAGAGCTTAGATTATGCTCACTGCAAGGTCTGTGAGTCAGGTGCACCCGGCCCATAGTCCCTCAGTCACCTGTGGAAACTCAAACTCAGCCTCTTGGGGCTGGGGATATAGCTCAGTGGCACAAGCGCCTACCTGGCAAGCGCAAGGTCCTGAGTTCGATCCCTGGTACCGCAAAAAAAAGGGCAACTCAGCCTCTTTAAATAGGAGGAGTCTCTGGGCTTTGATAATGTGGTGGAAGGCTGCAGAAAGGTGAGAAGCTTGCACGGGGAGAGACGGGTTGGTAGAGCTGTGGTTGAAACTTAGAGACGGAGGCATCATTTCTCAGAATTTGTCTAAGAATCTACCTAGTGGGGCTTGTCTCTGAGCCCACTCAGAGGGACAATACGAGAACTGAGGCAAACAGCTCCCATGTCGGCCTCTGTAAATATTCCCCTCCTGGGTGATGACTTCCGCTTGCTTGCTGGACAAGCTCCCCATGGAGCTGCAAGAGCCCCTGCTCCGCCCTGGCAAGGCTCAGCCCCGGCTCCGACCTCCAACCTCCAGTGGCCCAGGCCCCTTAGCCTCCTCCAGAAGTAACGACCCGACATCACCCCGCAGGGTTCCCCCCACAGAGTCCTGACCTGGGCACGAAGACCACATTGTGCAGGTAATCCTCGAAGGTCTTCCGGAAAGAGGACTCCTCCAGCTCCTTCAGGATCTGAGAGTCGGTCTTGGGGCAGGTGCAGCACTCGCCCGCCGCCTCCTCGTACTCGCTCTGGTTGTGTTTCTGCGCGTCCTCAGACTCGAACGGGGGCGACCACGCCCGGGAGGGCAGCTTGAGCCCTGAGGAAGGCAGAGCAGGGGCTCAAGCCTCCTCGCAAAGCAAGGAGCTGGGCACAGGGGCAGCACCGGGGATCAAGTTCCACTCCCGGCTGAATTTCACTTTTTACCCTCTCATCCAGAAAGAATGGCTACCATCAGGAAATCAGTAACAAATACTGGGGAGGCTGAGGAGAAAGGGGAACCCTTCCATCTTCATTGCTGGTAGGACTGTGAACTGGTGCAGCCAATATGGAAACCTGTATGGCGATTCCTCAAAAACTAAACCTTGGAAGCAGCCTCTATGTCCATCAGTAGATGAATGGATAAAGAAAATGTGCTATTTATACACAATGGAGCGCTACTCAGCCATAAAGGAGGATACACTCGAGTGATCTATACGAAAATGGATGTACCTTGAGACCATAACATCAAATGAAGTCAGTCAGACACATCAGCTTAAATATCACGTGGTTTCTTATATGAAAAACATGTATTAAAATATGTATGTGGCAGTAGGAAAAAAGAGAGAAAAACAAAGTGTTGTAATTCAGTATGGACAACATATCTAAAAGTGTACCTTGACTTGGTACAATTGTCTTACATGTTTTATATGTTCTTTGTGTGGCCTATTCGCCTGATTTTTAATCTGTATATATGATAAGTAACTTTTTTGTTGTGTTTTGTTTTTGTTTTTTGAGACAGGGTCTTGCTATGTAGTTCAGGCTGGCCTTGAACTCACTATGTAGACCTGGCTGGTCTCAAACGAGGTGATATTCCTGCCTCAGCCTCCCCAGTGCTGGGATTACAACCGTGCACCGCCACACCCAGCAGTAATTAACTTTATTAAGTGAATCAGATGCTGGAAAGATAAAAGGGGGATGGGGGGAATTGAAATGTGTTACATACACGTACCAATCCCCTACTGTGAACGTAACCATCGTGTGCTCACACAGGCACTCACAAAAATCAATCAATCAATACAATTTTTAAACAACTTTTTAACCATTTTCCAGCGTACAGTTCAGCCCATAAAATGCATCTACAATGTGGGAAACTCACCCCGCTACCCATCTACAGGACTTGTTCCTCACCCCACTGAAGCTCAGTCCTCATTCAGAGCCAGGCCCTCGGTCCCCACGACTGTGACACCCCAGACCCTGCTGTTTCTGCATCCCTACGATATTTGTTCTTAGTGAGTTCGCTTTTAATTGTATAAGCTCTGAGAAAATCACACATAAAACCAGCTTTCAACAGCCACACGGTCACCACCAGCGTACACTGGCAGGATAAAAGCTGTTGCTATTCAAGAGAAAAAAGAAAACACACAAGGACAGCTCTGACGCTGAGGGGCGGAGGCTCCGCCCTCGCGGTGGCTTCTGATTCCTGACGCCACGGAGCCCACAGCTCAGAGCTGCGTGCGTGGCTGGGTTCGCTCTTGAGTTATATAAAGCCCCGAGGAGATAAATCACGCTGGCAGTCCCGGCTCGGCAGGGACGGGGTCACAGGCACACATATAACATGTGATCTTAAGAGCTGGGCCCACGCCCAGATCATCTGTCCCCCGCCCTTCTCCCGGGAGAAGGCGGACATCGGGGCACCGCGGGCCCTGGCGCGGGCCTGGCCCAGCCAGGGGCGGGAGGCAGAGCAGACCTCGGCCGCCCTCTCCAGCCGCCCTTCTCCTCCCGCGTCCTGGCTGAGGTACCACCTGCTGCCAGCACCTCTAGGCCGCGCACAAACCGACTACCGGAAGAAGAGAAGATAGGAAGAAGAATAGGGAGATGGCTCAGGGAACCTAGAGACGAGCAGGGGCAGGCCTGCAAAACAACAGGCGCTGCGCGCGCGCAAGCTCCCCAGCAGGGCGTCATCGACTAATAGAAGTAAAAAATAGAGAAACCCTCAGCACCTCTAGTTTGACGGTGTTTCTCCCTTAGCTCTTTTTAAAAATCTCTCTATGCTGGCAGCACGCAGCGCCTCGTGCGGAGCGCGTGCGTGACAGGACTCCCTTCCTTTCCAACCCCCTCGGCCCCGCCCCTGGGGAAAGCCCTGCGTCCGCACGCTCAGTCCTCCACCTTTGATTTTGCCTTGTTTATGCTCCCATAGGAGAGAAAACAGTAGTTTGAGGCTTCAAACATTTTTTCCCCATTTCGCTTCAGCTGGATGGTGGCCTTTTAAGTAAAACAGAATAAAGACCGAAAAGATTATCATTAACACAGATTTTTAACTGAAAGTGTAGTAGCAGGTGGAGGGCATGACCACTGTCTACTGTCTGACACTTAAAAGTACAGGGTCTTAGTCCGGTGTGCTGGCACGCACCTGTCATCTCAGGACTCTCGGGAGGCTGAGGCAAGAGGATCACAACTTCAAGCCCAGCCTCGGCAACTTAGTGATTTAGCAAGACCCTGCCTCAAATTAAAAAAAAATAAAAAGGCGGGAGATACAGGTCAGTGTGAAGGCTCTGGGTTCAATCAACAGGATTAAAAAAATATATATAGGATCTAAGCCAAGTGCAGTGGCCCAAGTTCACATCCCCAGCTTTTTGGGAGGCTGAGGCAGGAGGATCTCAAGCTGGAGCTCAGCCCGAGCAGCTCAGTGACATAGTGAGACTCTGTCTCAAAATAAACAATTAAAAAAGGGCTGGGGACACAGCACTAAGTGATGAGTCTTGGTTCAATCCCCAGTGTTGAAAAAAAATATCAGTGTATGTGTGTTTTTCTGAGAGATGTGTCAGCACATACGTCGGGCACACGTCATGGAGAAAGTACCTTCCAGCAGGGCAAACCAGGGTTCATACAGTGGCCTCCACTCACCCTTGAGGCAATAATCCAGCTCGTACAACTCGCTGTCTTCCGCCTGCCTCTGCCAGTAGACCAGGTAGTGCGTGATGTTGCCGTTGGGGTCTGAGGGAGGTTTCCACTTCAGAATAATCTGGGATGAGGAGTTTGACACGGAGAGAGGGTCCAGCGGGACAGACGGGTCTGCAGATGACAGAGGAAATGACACTGGAGTGACCCAAGCCAGGGGTGCCACCCACGGGGTCACTGTGCCTCACAGAAAGTCAGGGCGCAGGCTGCTGCCCCGTGGGATCCTCTCAGACCACACGGCGGGCGCCCATTTTCACGGTCAGCACCCTCTCTGCTCTGGAGATGCCACCCCAAGGGAAGGGAGCGACAGTCCTCTTCCCTGGGTCGTGATGTTCCAGGTGGAACCCAGTCACCGGAGAAACGCAAAGGGTGGCGATGCTGAGCCGGCATCAGACCCAGAGAACGCACCACGAGTGGGCTCCGCAAGCATCGCCTTCCAGAGGCCGGAGGGCCGCAGAGGCCTGGGGCGGGGGGCGGGGGGCGGGGCGTCTGCCGCGGGGCGGGGCGTCTGCCGCGGGGCGGGGCGTCTGCCGCGGCACAACGCGGGCCATCACTGAAAGAGGCAGGACGAGCGCGCAGCAGCAAAAACCGCGAGGGCTGGGGCAACCCACTCAGGCCCCCTTCTCTCCCTCTCTTGGACACAAGCTTTCTTTCCCTCAATAAATATATTCTGCTCTTAACCTCCGTTGTTCTTAAAATTCATTTTTCAATTTTAGAGAACACCAACTTATCTCAGATATTGTTCCGATCGGGAGTTTTTATTTTCCTGTATCATTTTGGAGCTTCCTCACTGAGATCCTTGGACAGAGATCTGAAGCTATACCCCTACCCAAGATGAAAGTACGTGGTGTCTATTGAGGGCCTTTACACAGACCCTCTGGAGAGTATTTTTGATTGTGAGTCAACAACTACAACCCTTTCAGCCTGAAAATCCAGAGCAGTCATTGCCAGTTGCTCCCTCACGGCAGTTTGGGTTACTTCTTCAGAGGGAGGAATGTCATAGGCAGCTGAGTTAGATAGAAATATTACCAGCAGTCAGACAGGGCCAAACCCTTGAAGGAGCCAACATGCAAGACAAGATAATGCACATGGCTGTGGGCCATCCCTCAAGACAAAAGATGAAACAAATGCACCCACACCTCCCCAGGAATGGACATCAAGGATTGATATTCTTAACAAATAGCGATCACCTTGAAGAGTCCCTGACCCAGCCCCTACAGGAAAAGCCCCTGTTCTGTATTCAGGTCTGCTTGCTACATGACTCCCTTCCCCATTTGATCCCAGTTTAATCAATTTTACCTGAACAATTCTTATTGGCGGACCATAGTTTTGTCCATTTCCCCTACCTTGGACCTGCCTCACCTCGTGGTTTTTCTCTACAAAAGTCCCTAGAAAAGACAGAGTCTTGGGGTAACCCACTCAGCCCCCCTTCTGTCCCTCTCTTGGACAGAAGCTTTCTTCCCCAAATAAATATATTCTGCTCTTATAAAAGAAAGAGAGAGAGAGAAAGAAAGAAAGCAAGCAAGCAATGGCTGATTCCCAAGGTTTGGGGTCCACCCTGGAGGACGGGCTTGTCCCTTGGCCTGCTGATGCTGAAGTGGTCTTTGTCACTGCAAGTCCACCCTGCACACTGCAGGGTGCTGGTCTGCATCCCAGGTCCCCACTCGCTGAACACCAGGGGTCCCACCTCCCCGAAAATGTCTGCATACATTGCCAAATGTCTCCTGAGGAAACATCGTCATCCTACCTGTGCACTGCTGCCACAGCAGGGCCGAGGCTTTGCAGATAATGGAACTAAACTGCTAGGACACACCCCAGCCCTGCGCCCCCCAAAAACGTGGGCGGAGGGAAAAAGAGTGGAGATGAAGCACACATGGGACGATGTGGAAGTGGGGAGTCAAGTTCTTCTTTCTACTTTGTGAGTGTTCGAAAACTTCACAATAGCATTAAAAAGTGTACAGCAGTTCGCATGCTGAGCCCCAGGGCATGGGCGCATCACCCTGGGCGTCTCACACCACGAGTAACACTGAGCCCCGGAGACTCTGCGTTTTCCTTGGCACATGCTCCTATGATAAAGCTTAATCTATAAATTAGGCACCATCGGAATTTTTTGCCCATTTGTTTCGGTTTTGGTTGTTTGAGACGGGGTTTCATCATGCAGTTCAGGCTGGCCCTAAACTAGTGAGTTCACGCCCTTCACTCCTCAGAGGATGTAAATGCTCTGGGGCCAGAGGAAATACTTCATGACCTAGCTCTGTAGCCCAGGCTGGCCTTAAACTTGTGGGAAATTCTCCTGCCTCAGGCTCCCCAGTATTGGAATTCAGGCATCCACCACCACGTCTGGCATCCCTGGGTCTTTTAGAAGCCAGTAACCACACGACAGTGTGTCATGGTGCACTTCGGTGCCACCTATCAAAGCCAAGACATCAGATTCGTGAGCAACTTCAAATTCCCAAGAAATACGTACTGGTGGCCTCTGTGTGCACATAGATGATGTCGCTCTTGGCCCCGTATGTCCGGCGTTCATCAGAAAAGGTGACCAAGGTCTTGACAAAGATGGCGTACTGGGTCCAGGGCTTGAGACCCCTCATCAGCCACCCGGGGTGTGTCTGTGACTTGAGGTCATTGGACCTCGACGGCGGGTCAACGTCCACCACGGTCCAGCTGTTGGAACCACATGCATCCTGCCCGTCAAACTCAGTCACGTTCTGGTAAGGGCTTTGGGGACAGAACAGGGAAGGTGGTTACCAAGAGGTGCCAGTTGCCCTGAGAAGGGGCCAGGGAAAGTTACATCCAGTAGATTAGGCCCTCGATTATCCGAAACTCTTACACCACAAGGAGAAATGAGGGGGAGACAGCTAGAGAGGGGGCCGGCGACGCCCGCATCTCGGTTATGTAGGAATGCAGATGGGCCCCGGCCAGCAAGGGCCCCACTCAGTATTTCAGCCTTACAGTGGCACAGCACTGACAGGCAGTCAGCAGGCGCTCGAAATCAGATTTTAGTTCTCAGTTTCTCTGGGATAGCAAGGCACACTGTGGACCCTCTCGTGGTGCTGAGCAGGCAGTGGCGGTGGAGAGCACGTGAGACTCAGCAAGGGTGTGTGGAGGGCTGGCTCTGAGCAACGCCTCTGCAACCAAGGGGACACCTCGCATGGTGGAAGCAACAGCCAGCTGTTGCTAGGAGTGGTTACAGAAGAGAACAGTATTCACTCTCAGCCCAGTCCAAGATACACGGAGAGAGGTGAGACTTTTATTAATATCACCACTACAACGACCTCCCTTAAAAGCTCAGCTGGCTGTGGTGTGTGTGTACACCTGTAATCCCAGCAGCTCAGGAGTCTCAGGCAGGAGCATCACAAGTTCAAGCTCAGCCTGCCTCGAAATTTAAAAAATTTTTAAAGGGGTAGGGATGTAACACAGGGGAAAGATCATGGGTTCAATCTCCCATCCAGGGGAAAAGAAAAATTTCAGCACAAGGCAGGCATGGTGGGGCACAACTATAAACGCAGTACTGAGGAAGCTGAGGCAGAAGGATCGCCAGGAATTCAAGGTCAGCCTAGGTGACCTAGTGAGTTCAAGGTCAGCCTAGAGGACAGAGGGAGGCCCTTCCGGTGCTTCGGAGGAAGTAAAC
This sequence comes from Dinomys branickii, assembly GCA_004027595.1. Classification (NCBI taxonomy): domain Eukaryota; kingdom Metazoa; phylum Chordata; class Mammalia; order Rodentia; family Dinomyidae; genus Dinomys; species Dinomys branickii. The sequence continues at coordinate 58,092 of PVLD010009246.1, read as the reverse complement.
GCTCTGGGGTCGGATGAAGTAGTTCAGGACCTGGGAACTATTTCACGCCTCTGCAAGGGTGTGCTCGAGCAGGATTACAATGGCCAGGCACGCACTGAACTAACTACACAGCAGATAACTTTTTAATTAATTTCATTACATAAATAAGTAAATTTTAAAAATAAATTTAAAATGACCTCCAAAGGGAAAACGAAGCACTTCGATTTCTTTAGCAAAAGGGATCATTGTTGACGTTGTACACCTTCAACTGGTGCGGGGAGAGGGGACCCCAGGGGCGACCTGAGCACCCCCACACTCCCCAGCGTTTTGCCCCTCCACTCACGCCTCCTTGTAGAACAGCATGAATCCCAGGAGGTCCCTGAAATCGGGAGGCCAGTAGGGCTCCCACCTCAGCATGATCTTGTCGGAAGACGTCCGAATGAAAGAGAATTTAAGTAATTCATTTTCACCTAGAAAGTTAAAAAAAAAAAAAAAATCAAGCTCCCGCAGTATTTAACAATATACTTCCCGGAGAATGGACTTATCCCACCTTTCCTGGAGGGGCTGTTCAGAGGTGGAGGGGACCCGCTGTCACCTAAGTAAGTCCATCTCCGTGTGACCGATAGACAGATGGAAAGAGTCAGGCAGACAAAAGGAAAGTCAGAAAAAGAGATCTGGCCTGTCATCACCAGGAAGGGCTGTTCAGGATAACGTCTGTCAGGATACTGTATGGTCTACCGAGCCTGGCCTAGCAGATGTAACTTGCGAGCACCAAATGACATTAATCAAACTGGATGGTTAGACCTTGGACAGACACAGCCACCCCCACCACCGCAGCCAGGGTGCAAGCCCTCTCCTCAGCTCCTCCCCAGCCTCGCTCCACCCTCTGCCCTGCGGAGCTAGTGCCCCACACGGGCACCGAGCTGAGCAGGGCTGAGCAGGACCTGGACCTCCCTGCACAGAGTGAGACTCTGCTACAGACAGCAGGAAACCCAGGGGAAGGCGTTGTCCCTCCCACAGACAGGGAAACCCAAGGGCCGGCATGGGCCAAGCCAGAGCAGCCAGGTTACCGGCCCAAGGCTGAGCACCGGAGAGTACCACCTACAGGATGCCTGGTCCCCATTGGTCTTCAGGGCGATGTCGTTCCTCTCCTGGCGCCCCTTGGTTCCCGAGACCTCTTCCATCCTGTGAATCTCCGACAGGCACAGCTTGGGGTTATAGTGGAAGAAGAGCTTCCCCTGAGAGATGGTGAGGTTGTGTTTGCTCCAGTCCCACAGCTGCCTCAGGTTCTGGTTGTCCAAGGCGTAGAAAGAGTAGTTCCTGTGGACACCCACGCAACCCGCTCACACACAGCTCCGCCGGCTCTGCAAGAAGCCGCGCCCAGAGCGGGCCTTGTTCTGCATCATGTGCAACCCCAAGCCTCGCCATCTGCTGGGCATGAACTCGGTGAATGCGCCCTGCGGGGTGAGTGGGGGAGGCTGAGCAGGTCTGCAGGCCCAGGAAGGGCTCTAGTTCAGTCTTGGGGGCAGGAGGCGACACGGAGAGACTGACCGTGGCTTGTGCAGGGAGGAGAGATTAAAGACACAGGGGGAGAAACCCGGCCCCAGGGAGCAACCAAGGAGCCTGCTTTGGCCAGCGGGTGTCAGAAAGCAGCAGGGAAGCTGCAGTGGGCAGACCTGTGTACTGCAATGTTCCAGTAAGACAGAGAACACGCACTCTTGGGGGAGGGGGTGTTCAGTGACTCCCCAAGGGCTTATTTTGTCTTCTGCTTTTACTCAAGACACTTGTGCAGTACATACAGGTTACATTCGCCATGGAGAGCTGCTCCACGCACACACTGCAGTTCTTTTTACTCGTCCACCTGCCTCCACCTCTCCGATCCCTTCCCATTTGCAAAGGGTCTACCTCGCTGTTCCTTATTGTGTATCTTTTATTTTGTTCTGTGCTTTGTTTACATCCTGTTTACATTCTCACGTAAGAGAAATCACGTGATATTCAAGCTCACGTGTCTGATTTCTTTCACTTAACACTATGGCCTCAAAGGGCACCCATTTTCCCACAAGTGACTCAAGTTTATCCTTCTTGACAGCAGAGTACTACTCCACTGTGTGTAACTAACACATTTTTTTAAAAATCCATTCACCTGTTAGTGGACTTAGAGGCCTCGTTCAAGGTTTCGCTGTTATGCACCATGCTGCTGTCACCACGGCTGTGCATGGATCACTGTAATATGGTGACCTTAACTTTTGGGGGGAAGATATCTAGAAGGGGAAGAGCTGGGTCAAATGGAATTTCTAGTTTGGGTTTTTCGAGGACTCTCCACACTGATTTCCACAGTGGCTGCACCGGGTCACACTCCCACCAACAGTGCAGAAGCGTTCCTTTCTGCCCGCAGCCTCACCGACACGTGTTATCACTTGAGTTCTTAATGACAGTACCACTCTTTCGGCTGGACAAGGGCTTATTTTACACCATCTCACTTACCCCATTAGCTCTGTGACCTACGACAACCAACGGTCAGCCAGCAGGAGATAAGTGGCAAAAGGAAAGGGTCTAGACCCACACCGTCACACACAGAAGCCCTTATCATCGATGTGCTGCTGAGTGCCTGAAATGGGGCCATTCCCAGTCATCCCAGAACCAAAACCCACGATTTCAAAGACATAGTTGAGGGGAAAAAAAAGAAGAAGAAAGGAAAAGATCACCTGGATAATCTAAACCTGAATTCCATGTTGAAATAACATTTTGAGCATCGTAAGCCAGGTAAGCTTGACGAGGACATTTAATCTCACCTGTTTCTGTGAAGGTTTTTCAATGTAGCTGCTGTGACATTTAAAGTCCATGCATGACTTGCAGTCTAATTCTTAGCGACAGCACTGGTCTAGTTCCAGAAAGCCCAGCAAGCAATGGAAGAACCCAAATGAAAAGCCTGAACTTTACCGAAAGGGCAGCCTCGTGGCACAAAAGCCAGCAGGAGCTGGCGAGCGAGTCCAGAACTACACACCAGCGCTGGCTGGCTCGCTCTCTTGCTCCCTTCATTTTTTCCTGCCTGTTCTGCTGACAGGATTGGAAAGAAGGCAGCCACCTTGGGACAATGAGGTGCGCAGAGTTAAAGACGCCAGCCAAGTTCTCCATAACGAAGCTCAGCGGTCTCCCTCAAATTTCTGGCCCAGGAATGAGTCTCCAAGTTTCAGGGTACCACTAGTTTGGATTTCTGTTATTTTAGGACTGAAACAGTCATCTGAACCCCAGTGAGAAGGTACAGGCTGGGGGTAGGAGGCTCCAGGAGTGGGGCGGATGGGGGTAAGGAGGAGACTTGTTGTCTGACGTACCTGGAGGTCACCAGGGCCAACTAGGAAAACAGGCGTGCTGGTGAGGAGGGATACCAGGGGTGCAGACTGCTGCCGGGCAGGAGCTGGCTGCTGCCCTTGCGGGACACGGAGGCAGGAGTGGAACCCCTGCGGCTTTCTGAGAATAACTAGAATGGATCCCACATTTGGGGGTTGCGACCTCCAGCCAGCCCCAAGACAAGTTCCTTCCTCCAGGGCTTTTAGCCAGCACTTTCGTGGAATAGATGTATTTTTTTTTCTTTTTGGTTTCTTTAAAAAAAAGAAAAGCCTCAGTGTTTCCAACGTACAAGTTTCCCAATTAGCATTTCAGCCACAAACACAGAACCAGGAGACGCCTACCCGATTTCCAAGGTTTCCCCTCGAATCAGGCGTAACTTGCGGAAGAAGGAAAGCGACACCAGAGCGTAGGACCGACGGATCTTCAGGTACCCTGAAATCTCTTCAATGAGGCCAAGGTTAGCCTCCAGCTCTGCTGCCAGGTTGTCTGTGGAAAGGAGAGACCACTGCTTGAGGATTCATAGGAACATTTTAATTTCCCCAGAGTTTCTCATGTTGGGGGGTCCCTGGCAGGCTGCAGACAATTTCAACGTACCAAACCTATCACACTCAGAAAACAATCCACAGGCCTTTCTGTTCCTACTCCTGCCTCAGGACCTTTGCACTGGCTGCCTCCTCCCTCAGGAAAAATATCTCCCAAATATCTGCTAGGTGTGTTGCCTCACAATTTCAATCCTTCCTTCCCTAAACCGTGGAAGCTTCTTAAAATAGTAACTTCCTTTCATTTCTATTACACATGTTGGCAAACTACAGCCCATTGGTCCATTTCAGCCAACAGTGCAGAAGGGTTCCTGCACTGTTTTACAAATCTGATTTTATTGGAACAGAGCCTGCCCACGTGTCAACCTGTGCCTATGACTGTTTTCATACTAAAAGAGCAGAGCTGAGTTATGATGACCACAGTTATATGCTATGAAGCTGAATACAGTTGGTCCTAAATCTGTGAATTCGGCCAAATGAAGAGCAAAGGCATTTGGGGGAAAAATTACATCTATGTGGAACACGATACACTTTTTCTTCTCATAAGTCTCTGAAGTTCACCACACAATAGGTCAGCTATTCCCATGACCTGCACACTGTGTTGGGTGTTCTCAGCCATCAAGAGAAGATATAAAGTCTACCGAGGACGTGCAGAGATTTGATGCAAATATCACACCATTTAATAGAAGAGACTTGAGCATCATGGGTTTAGGTACCACAGGGGCTCACTATGTAGCCCAGGCTGGCCTGGAACTTTCAGTGATTGTCCTGCTTCAGCCTCCAGAGTGTTTGGGATGGCAGGTGTGAGAGTCCATCCCCAGCCTGATTTCCTTATTTGTAAAATCCATCACAGTAAGCACGTGGCTTGTTCCCTGCGAGTGATCAATCCATGCTTACTGGATAAATAAATAAACACAGGAATGTCTTTTTGCCCCAGACAGTATTTCTGCAAGTTCAATCTCTAGACTTTCAAGGGTGCCTGTTTCCTGCTTGTTACAAAATGCAGAGAGTCCTGATTGCCTCACTCGCAACTTGAAAAGTAAGAATTTTTATTTTGAGACAGGGTCTCACTAAGTCACTGCTGCCCGGGCTGAGCTTGAACTTCCAGTCCTCCTGCCTCCTGCTGGATCACAGGCGCGCACCACCTGCCCTTCTCTCTCAGCTCTCAGCCGGCAAGGAACCGCAGCTGTCCCGCCCACAGCACTCACTGCCTCCCCGGATGTTGATGATAAGGCTCCCATTGACCACAGTGCAGCCTCGAAGTTCCTGGGCCGATGTGACTGAGTCGATGGTCTTCTCGCCTTCCAGGAGGTGACAAACCTTGGGGCAGGGGCCCAGACACGGCGTGCACATCAGGCTGAGGACGGAGCAGAGAGAGAGGCTGGTTAGGGCACATGAGGGCACCCCAGATACGGCGCAGTGCACAGGACTCACCACAGGGACCGGCCACCAGCTCGCGCCCACGCCCCAGGCAGGGCTTCCTGGCCAGGTTTCCAGGCAGCATTGACTTCCGAGACCACATCCTTCCTCACAGCAGTGGTCAGCCCTCTGGCTGCCAGCAGCAACCCCTGCCCTGCTTGTGACTGTCCCCACACATCACAAATGTCCCTGGGCAGGGAGGGTAGCCAGTGGCACCCAGATAAAAACCACTGCCTCAGGCGAGGGTTGGAATTCTGTCATTCCTCCTCCAGTCGGAAATCCAACAGGGTAAACCTGAAGTCAGGGACACAAGGTTTTGTCCAGTCAAGATGCACACTTCCCGCTACAGGGGCAGAATGGGGCTCCAGGCTCCCGAAGGCGACGGGATCCTCACTGCATCCCACAAAGCCAGGACCGCGCTCTCATCCCAGAGGGTCTCTGGAGCCACAGAGCTCGGGCCAGTCAATGGTGATGGGAACAGGACGCGGCAGGTGGTTGCTACTATTCCACTAGGGCTGAATCGAGCTCAAGACTCCAAGGGGACAGGACGCCTGCTGCTGCGTGTCTGTGACCCTCCATGCTAGGGAGCAGGTCACTTAGGCAGCCCTTGGGTTTGCGTCTGCAACTTAATACCCTCAGAGTCACAGCTCCGGGGGGTTCTTGACAAACGGGGCCCCACACACATCTTGGTGCTTGGCCAGCCACGCCATACTAGTTCGCGGCAGGACACAGGCCCGGGCCAGGCTGGCCACCATCATCCACCCCTGTGGAGGCGCAGAGGCAAACACACAGCACCAGCCAGACCAGTGAGGGCTTTGCTGACCTCCTGGACAGAGAAATTGTGTCTCCTGGAGGCTCTGAGAAGACGCTGCCAGCTTGTTACCCTGGGGCCACTGGGGGAGGAGAAACTGCCCGAGGTCAAATGTAGCAGAGAGAAAGGAGGCAAGAGGTGGAAAGAGAGTGGTCCTGTACCTTACTCAAGCTGCCAGATGCAGCTATACCTGAAACAGCTTCCCGAATTCTTAGACTATGGGCACCAAGTAAACTCCCTTACTTACCCTGCTTGAGCCAGTTTGGATTGAGATTCTGTCCCACAAAACTACAAGATTCCTAACTGTTCCATTCTCAAAGGCTCAGACTGTTTATGGGTGCAGTAGAGACGAGGACAATGTCACATGTTGGCAGATCATAAATGATACATACCACATAAAGTGTTTGGCATGCAAAAAACAACAAAAATCTTTTGGTACTAGAAATCGAAGTTGGGACCTTGTGCTTGTCAAGCAGGCACTGTGCCACTGAGCTACATCCCCAGCCCTGCACCCAAAATTTTTTAACAGAGCCTTAAACTCTTATTTTGGTTTTGTTTTTGTTTCTTTTAAGTTTGTTTTTTGGGGGGTGGTTGGTTGGCTAGTTTTGGTGTTCTGTCATAAGGTCTCACTATGTAGCCTAGTCTGGTCTTGGACTCACAGTGATCCTCCTGCCTCAGCCTCCCGGGCACTGGGATGGCAGGTGTGCACCACCATGCCCAGTCACAAAAGTCATTATGCATTGCTCTGAGGGTTACCTCTTGTCCAGAGCGCCACCATTCCACTCTTATTTCCACAGCCCCGTGCCTCTGACTCCTCAGACAGCTCAGGGGTGGTGGACAATGAAGGCTACCATTGCCCCTTCATGATCCTGTGTGATTCAGACCTGTGAGTTCCACATCTGTGGGTGCCAGCAACCTGAGATCAAGACAGCCTGGGGGAAACTGCACCGGTACTGAACACGTACAGTCTTAGTCTGCTGTTACTCCCCACACAACACGGTATGACGATCTTTCCACAGGTTTCCACGGCATTAGGGACCATCGGTAATGCAGGGGTGAACTACAGAAGGGGGTGCAGTCATACGCAAATACAGGCTGCTTATCCCCAGTTTAAAAGTCTCCAAACCCGGATACTTAGGCCAGGGTTGGTGGCACAAACCTTTAATCCCAGCACTCAGGAGGGAGGCTGAGGCAGGAGGATCAGTGCAAGTTCGAGAACAGCCTGGGTTACAAAATGAGCTCCATGTCAGCCTGAACTGCGTAGTGAGACCCTGTCTCAGTAGAAAAACAAAAAAAAGCAGATACTTCCTCAGCCCTGCAACACACCGTTCCATCCTCCCTCACTGTGAGAGTCCTGGAGGGGCCAGCCTTCACTTTGTTTCATGTGAAAAACTTTTTTAAAAACATATATTACATAAAATAACCATCAAACTATGTGTATGACATATGAATGCAACAAAAAGAAACTTCATGTTTAGGCTCGGATCCCATCCCCAGCCTATCTTATTTATTATGATTGTGCAAATATTCCAAAATCTAAAGGAAAAAAAATCCCAAATCTAAATTTTTTTGGTTCCAAGCATTTTGAAAAAGAGCCACTCAACCTATACTATGCTACTTTCTTATTGCTGTTTCCTGTTTGTTTGTTTCTGAGACAGGTTCACACTATGGCCTTGGACTCATTATATAGCCCCGGCTAGCCTTGAACAACTTTTGGCGATCCTCCGGCCTCAGCCTCCAAAGTACTAAGATGACAGGCACACACCATCACTCCCAGCTGACTACACTATTTTATTCAAGGGTCTTAAACATTCACAGCTTTTGGTATTTGAGAGGGGTCCTGGGCCCAGTGCCCCACAGATGCCAAGAGAGGGCAGAGCTGTGCATCTGGTAGTCATCCACGTTTCTGGTTCGGAGCTTCAAAAACTCTTGGAATTTCCTGAGTGACAGGAAAGTGTTTGTCAGGAGGCTGAGGTGACTGTGGTAGGTCCCTAAGTGACTTTCAGATCAGAGCCCACGTCACCATGTGATCAGAGGGTTGGGGCTTCTAGCTGCTGACCTCTAAGGGAAGAAGCAGGGGCTGGTGATCAGCTTCTGCCTACAGAGTGAGACCCCAACAAAAACCCGAGACACCGAGCCGGGGACAGCCCCTGGGTGAGGATCACATCAGCGTACCCAGAGGGGGCGTGCTGAGACTCCACAGGGTGAGGGCGCAGACTCCCCATGTGTAAATCTTCCAGACTTCACCTTCACGCAGCCTTTGCACTGAAGCTCCAGTGACATGTGCCTACAGTCTAGAACTATAATGACCCCAGAAGCTTCCTGTGCGTGGAAGGCGGTCGGCTCGTGGGGCTCTGTGGTCATCAGCGGATTCGTCCGTGGACAGGTTCAGCAGCTGGATGTGCCCCTGGGAGGTGGGGCCTGGTGCAGGCTGTCACTGAAGTGTGACCTCAAACAATGTATTCTCGTCCTCAGCTCCTACTTTCCCCACCTACTTCCCGCCAAAGTAAGGCGAGCAGCTTGCCTCCGCCAGGCCATTTCGGTCTTGGAACCAGCGAACCCTGGACTAAACCCCCTGAAACTATGAGACAAAAATCAGTCTCTCCTCCGGCAATTGCAGGAGCCTGGCATTTTGCATCAGGAATGGGAAAGCTGACCAGTGCATCATGGAGAGGCCTGAGCCTTGCTAATAAATGATCGAACCCAAAGCACTGGTGGAGTGCCCCAGTGTGTCGTTAATCGGCGAGAATCACAGGCATGCTGGAGAAGCTCTGAAGTGCAGCCAGTGTCTGCGGGAAAGGCAGCCTTGCGGAAGACTGAGCCTTCCCCATGGGGAGTCTGAAGACAACCCCACATGGCTGGGGTCAGAATTATGCTGCAACAGATAAGCCACGGGGAATGGAAAAGATACGCATCTGCTTCTAACCCACATCAGCTAACACAACAGTCCTGTGAAGCCTTCCATATAATAAAAACTTCAGAAGTAAATATATTTTCTTAAATTTTTTTATCTTAGATAGTAAAATACCACCACATGCATCATTACTGGAATCCCTCACTTTGCCTTCTATCTGGGAAGATTCGGGCACTAAAGCGTGTACAGTCACAAAGTGTTTCTCTTTTTCTCTCTCTGTCTCTTTTTTAGGGGGCTTTGCTATGTACTGCAGGCTGGCCCTGAACTTACTATATAGCCCAGACTGGCCTCGAACTTGGGGCAATCCCCCTGCCTCAGCCGCCCAAACGCTGGGATTACAGGCATGTGCCACCACACTCACGAAGGATGTATCTCTTAGGGAGTTTATTTTAACACACCATCAATGCAAATACCCATTGCCATATTTCTTAGACCTTAGTTATGGGAGGGGGCGTGCCTGTTATTGAAAGCCAATGCCTTTCAAATAAACATTTCCCCAGAACCACGAATACTCTCTTTTCAAATGGGGAGTAGAAGCAAGGAAAAAGACAGTCATTTCCCCAACTTTGCCCATAAATGGCCCCCTCCTCCTCCGGAAAACTGGCTCCAGTCAGCACCCAGAAGTGGCTGATAGTGAACGACTTTGGGTCAACAAAGCCATTTGATGTTTTCAACTTGTTTTGTTTTCTAAATCAAAAATGAGCAAAACAAAACATAGTGTACTTTCAGGTTCCATAAACACCCCTCAAAAAAAGGTTCCTGAGAACCAAAATAAAAACAGTTTTTCTTCCCACCCTCTTCTCCACCTAGGGAAATAAAATTTCCCACCAGAACACTCTCGCTTGGCTAATTCTCAGGTCTGAAAAGGAAGACTGTTTACGTAAGCAGGGCCACTCAGGGCCTCCCAACGTGCGTCTGTTTCTGATTTGTTTTTGTGTTGTTTTTTGGTGCTGAGTGGTTCTTTTTAACCTTCCGCACATTTAAAAAAAAAAAAAAAGGAACCAGGAAACATATTTTTTTAACCTCGGTTATGGCCCCAGATGCTGAAATACCTCATCTCAGAAGCTAACAAAACGTCTGGAAATGTGGGGAAATCTGATCCTCAGCCAATGAGAGAAAATGCTACCATTTCTCACCCAAACTGCAGGCAGTGGTTTGATGAGCCAGCACTCAACGTACAGCAAAACTCCTGGGATAATGCAAGGGTGCTTCTCCCCTTCCCTGAGGTAGTAGTGCACCTGGGGTAACTCCATCACATACCCCAGCTTTGGTTGGAGGAGACAAGAGGAACCTCAGCTACATTCCATTTTATTATTATTCTGTTTGTAAGACAAGGTCTCACTGTGTAATCCAGGCTGGCCTTGAACTCCTAGCAATACTCCTGCCTCAGCCTACTGAGTGCTGGGATTATAGCATGCGCCAGCAAGTGTAACCACGTAACAGCACAACAATGCGATGATGTAATACAGTAACACCGGAACAATACAACGATGTAACAGTGGGGCGCCTCTATTCCTGAGGACACAGGGGACTCCAGGGAAGATGAAGGATTTCCATCTTTAAGTTTTCTGTCCTGAAGGAATGCCTAGCAAGCTTAGATATGGAATAAAAGACACTGCAGCTGTTTACTACCTGATCCTTTTCAGGAAAAAACAAGATGGTTACTTAACTTCTGCATCAAAGCTCAGGACCAAAATGGGACAAAAATGGGATCAGAAAGACCCAAGCCTCTCACCAGTCAGAGCATCCTGTCAACGGCAGCAACCTCGTTCACAGCCAATTAACTCTGGTTTTGCAAGCAGCCATCTATTTATTTATCTATTTGCAGCTCCAGGAATGGAGCCCAGGCCTCACACATGCTAAGCAAGCACTCTGCTGTCCAGCTACCCGCAAGCCCTTTCCATTTTATTTGGAGAGACAAAGCTGCCTAGCCCACCCTCAACCTCATGGTCCTCCCGTCTCAGCCTCCCAAGCAGTTGGAATGACAGGTGAGCGCCACTGTGGCCAGCATGCGCAGTTTTGCCAGGTAAATCACCATGGCCGGTTTTAACCACCGCTCGCAGATTTCCCCGTCAGCACCGGCCGCTCCTCCCCACTTTGCTGCCTCCCTCCGCAGAGCCAAGCCCAGGACTTACTTGCTGGAACTCATGGTGTACCCAGAGGGGCACTCGGGGATGCACCTGTCCTTGTGGATGACGTACTCGTGGCAGCCCTGCCTGCGCGAGTTCTTGCATTTATTGTGCAGGTCCTGGCAGAAGCTGAAGTTCACGCAGCGCCAGTCCTGGAAGTGGTAGTAGGGAGGCGGGCAGGTCGCCACACAGCGGCCATCCAGGTAGAAGTTGCGGCAGGCCACGCACTTGGTGGGGTCATCGGGCTCAGAGCAGTTGCCCAGGCATTCGCTGTGACAGCAGAGGCCTTCGGCGGTACAGCCGTGGGACTTACAGGCGGTCGGGCACACTGGGGAAGGGAAGGCAACACAGCTGGTCAGGGCTTTGCCCAATTTCTGTCTACACATGCAGCAATCCTAGATTCGGAAATGGAAGCCAAGCAAAAAAGTAACAGTCACAGCCACACTTCCACAGCCCTTGCCACGGGCCACACACATCTGCTAACTCGCAGAAGCCCCCAAGCCAGAGCGGAGCTGCTGAGTGCTGACTCAGCCCCCAGGGGACGGGGCAGAGAGGCCCTTACTTAAAGCATTTGCCGATTTCCATGGTGATTTCAGGCCGCTCAGGGCAAGCAAGCCAGTGCACACAGCGTTGGCAAGGAGATACACAGCAGCACACCCTGACAGTGTTTCCAACAGCAGACCCAATCCATATCGCCTGCAGTTCCGGCGTAGAGTGCAAAAGGCACAAATAACCGCACCCGAGGGAGGAAAGAGTCCTGCAACACCAGCTACCGCGGAGGCGCGGGAGGAGGGTGACAAATTGGAAGGCAGCCCAGGCATGGTCATGAGACTCTGTCTCCAAATAAAACACAAAATACAGTTTAGAAAAGCAGAGCTAAGAGTGGCACTCAAGAGTGAGCTTCCCGGGTGTTGGCAAGGCCCTGGGCTCCATCGCTAGTGCTGCCAAAAAGAAAGATCCAGAAGGAGATGCTCCCCAGGTGACAGCAGAGCTCGTGCAGAGACTTTTGGCTGAGGGGACTTTCTTGGCCACTGAACTTGTCCACTGGGCAAGGCAGGCTTGGACTCCAGCTTTTTTACCAGCTTATGCACATGGCCCCTGCGCCCAACACTAGTCCCACTTCCTAACGACCTCTCCCTGGCAGTGCCTTGGCCTCTATGGGTTCTGTGCACCCCACATCATTTTCCTTCCCAGGCCTTTGACAAACTTGTAAGTGGGCAGACAGCCTGGAAGAAGTTAGACCACCGCCACCAGGGGCCTGGCCCAATCTCAACGATGTTTCCTTTCCATACTCCCTGCAGAGTTTGGAACAACACTTGGAAGCCGGGAATGTTATTCACTCAAAATCCCCAGGTTCACCTCTGGCATGATCACAGACAATTAGAATCCCAGCACTCTAGGAGACTGAGGCAGGAAGAGGCAGGAAGATCACATACAAACTCCAGCCCAGTCTGGGCAGCTTGGTAACCTAGCAAGACCACATTTCAAATTTTTTAAAACGGAGGGTGAGAGGATGTAGTTTAAAGGCCCAGTGTTCAATACACAGTACTGCATGGAAAAAGAGTCCGCAGGCTCTTACTGTGATTGCCAGAGTAAGGCCTCCCAGCACCCAGTCGATTCCACCCTCTACACCAAAGAAACAGAAGTAGCCTAGGAGCACCGTCCCACAACTGCCTGTGTGGGCAGAAACGCTCCCCATCCAAGTTGCACTACCCAACACAATATGGCTGCTCCCCTGCGGTGGGGCACAACTGAGAAACCAAAATTTTCTGTGAATTGTGGTGAAATGCGCATAGCATGCATTCCCTACCTCCACTGTTTTTAAGTACACAGATCAGGGCCATTCAGCACTCTCAAGGCATGCACCCCCCCCCCCGCCACCCACCTCCAGAATCCCTGCATCTTCCCAAACTGCACCCCTGCCTGGAAGCCACTCTGCAGGTGACCTGCTTCTGTGTAATCCCTCCTCTGTGCGTGGACACGTAGGGGTGCGTCTGCCTTTTGGCTCCTGTGAGTAACGCTGCTGGGAATGGGGGTGCTCAAACATGCTCAAACCCAGGCTTCCAATTTTTTCTATCTATGGCCCCAGAAGTTAAACTGCTGAACTGTAGATTAATCAATCATCTTCGGCACTGGGGATGGAATCGAGGGCCTCACCAACGCTGAGTAGGCGTCTCCCAATGAGCTGCACCGCCAGCCATCATCCTACCACTCTTTTGATGCACCTGTGAGTTTTGCGCCCTCCTCACTGTAGCTGAGCTACCGCACAATCCCCCCAGCGGTGCCCCAGGTTCCAGTTCCTCCTGAGGAATCAGACTTTGGCTTCATTTTAGTGCACTTTCATTTCAGTTTTATGGGGCCTTGTATGACTAGAGGAAAAGAGAAAGCTCCTTGCCAGAGCCCACACGCCCTACAGGATCCAGGCCCTGCTGATGCCACCAAGCCCTCTCCAGGCCCAGGCATTGGCAGTCACGGGCTCCCTGCTTCCCTCTGCACACCCAGCCTCAGTCTTGCCGCTGGGCCTTTGCACCTGCTGGTGCTGGTGCACCCTATGCAGTGTCTCTTCACAGCTCCTCTCACCCTTTGGATTTCGTCCAACTCCTGATGAAGACCACCACTCACCTCCCCTGGGGAGGCCGCCACTCCTGCTCATACCATGTTCCCGCACATTACCTTCCTAAATTGTCCTTCTTGAATTTATCACTCTCGAAAGTTGTCTTGGGTGCTTTTTCTTCATCTGGAGCGGAGCCCTAGAGGTGGGCTTTTCTGCCCCACCCCCACACTGGACCCTAAGAGCAGGTCCCCAGCAGGGGCTCTGTAGGTGCTGGCCCAAAGAACCACCGGTCCTCACTTGAAGACAATGGCTCAAAAAGCCACCCAAGAACTTCCAGCCGCAGGACTTCCACAGACCACGCTGGCCCTGGATAGTCACACGCCAAATCTTGGGGTGCCTACATCAGCACACACTCTGGTTCTTTGCATGGAGGCAGAGCACGGAGCAGGAGTAGCTGAGTGGGAGAAGCCCACCAGCGTCTGTGAGAGGTTTTCAGAGTCTGCTCGGGACACACCAGATGCGTACTTAACCCAAACGAGGACTCAGCAGGGAGAGGAAGAAATATCACTGTCACCCCACACCACCCCTCTCACCACCACACCAGCCCTCTGTGGAAAAACTGCCTTTCACAAAGCTGGTCCCTGGTTCCACAAACCTGGGGGTGACTGTAATAGCTGCATGGCCAGGTGCACTCAGCGTTAGAGCTGGTGTCTGCTGCCCAAAAGCACATCCTGAAGATCTCCGAACACAGAGCTGAGCGTGGTGCTGCAGGTCTCTGATCCCAGCTCCCGGCAGAGGGGCTGAGGCAAGAGGATGGAAGTTAGACACCAGCTGGGCCACCTGGCAAGGCCCTGCTTCAAAATAAAGTAACAGAAAAGGATGAGGGTCGAGTTCAGCGCTCCTGGGTTCCATTATTTTATTGTATTTTATTGTATTTTATTTTATCATCACCATTAGCATTATGGTTATTAGTACAGTCACCCCTTGCTCATTGCTGGGGCATTAATGCCAAGAACCCCTGCAGATACCGCAATTGACAAATGTTCAAGTCCCTTTCATGAAGTTTTCATAAAACCTCTTTAATCTTCCCACAGGCTTTCATGACCTCTGGGTGATGTGTAACACCTAGCGCTGCAGGCATGTTAGGTCAGTAACTGTTGCACCGCAGTGCGTAGGAAATAACGGCAAGGAAAAGCATGCGATCCTCACAGACACATTTCCCCCGGCTCTTCCCGATCGCGCAGTGAGTGCAGCGCATGGAGGCGAAATGTCAGAGCCAGCTGCGCGGTCACCAGCCCCTCACTGTTATCTTGGATCCCCGAGACAGACAGACAGCCGTGGCCCACAAGCACCAGGGCACGTGCCAGGGCAGGAAGGGCCCGTTTCCTGGGCGGGGCGGCGGTAGCATCTGGGAGGGGCCTTTTCATTCACAAGAAGGCTCCAGGAAGCCACAGTTTAAAAAAAAAAAAAAAAAAAAAAGGAAAGGAAGAAAAGCAGTAACTTCCCAAGCACCTAAGCTTCCAGCCTAGGCAGTGAGAAGAGCAATTCTCCACACCTGCAAACAAAGCTGTTCCAGTCCTCCTCCGGGCCCTGCCCCATCGCAGTCACAGGGCGCCCTGGAAAGGGCCAAAGGACAATGAGAACGGAACTGTGCGGTGCACGGGTCAACCGGGGAATCGGCACGCTGACGTCCATAGTGGTTGTGCAAAGGCCACAGGACTGTGTCTCTCCAAAGCCGAAGCACCGTGGTGACCAGAAGCCTAGGGACACACTAGAGAGGTAAGCAGGGCTGGGGTCAGGTTAGTCAGCGGGTGTAAACTGCGGTCAGACAGGAGCAGGAAGTCCTGCTTGCGATGGCACTGCAGGGCAGCCCCAGGTGAGGACAGCGGACGGACGGACAAGACACGTCCAAAAGCTGGACGAGGGGACTCTGAATGTTGCCACCAGAGGAGACGACCCCGAGTGAGAGATGGACAGGTTTGTGTTAAAGTGTCTGACAGGGTGAAGAACAAACGCAGGGTCTTACACATGTTAGGCAAGGACTCTACTTTGAGCTACAGCCCCAGCCCAAGGACAAAGATAGGTTTGCCCTGATTGAAACATTACGTAAAGTGCTTCTGTATCAAAGCGTTCTGTGGTAAACTATCAACACATACAATTTTTATGTTTCTGTGTGCCCATTCGAAGCAAATTTGAAAAAAAAATGACAGAACTTTACACCAAAAAGGCCAGATTTTACTATACATAAATTCTACTGCAAAGTGATTTAAATAGCCAGGCATGCTGGCACACGCCTGTAATCCCACCACTCAGGAATGTGAAGCAGGAGGATCACTGAGAGTTCAAGACCAGCCTGGGGCTACATCCTGAATTCAAGGCCTGCCTGGACTGCATAGTGAGAACCTGTCTCAAAAACAAATAAACAAACAAACAAACAAAAACAGCTTAACCAGAAAAGAATAAATGGAACATGCATGATTGTGAAGGAACACGGGAATGTGCCCAATTTGATATTTTCTAACTACGATCAGTGATACCATAGTACCCTAAGTCATAACTACACAGGAATATCTATAGCAGGAGAGGAGGGGATAGCTCAGTGGTACAGTTCTTGCCTATCACATGAGGACCTGCAAGCTTTTACAAAGTTCTTCTAAAATTCTTTTGATACTTTTCTTTCTTATTTACTTATTTATTTATTTTTATTTTTTTGTCTTTTTTAAGACAAGGTCTCCCTATGCAGTTCAGGTTGGCCTTCAGCTCAGTTTGCAGCCCAGGCTGGTCTCGAACTCGAAAGGATCCTCCTGCCTCAGCCTCCCAGGTGCGGGGATTACAGGTGTGCGCCATCGCACCCAGCAGTTCTTCTAAAATTATTTTTGCTTTATTACAAAATCAACACAGGAGCTCAGGAATAAAAGGTATTTGAATAATAGCTTTGTCTTTCATGAACTTTTCAATAAATTTTTGCGTTTTTTTTTTCATTCAACAAATATGTACCAATGCCAGTTTTCATCATGGACCTTGGTGGTAGAGGACAGGAAACCTGTTCTGACTCAGAAATGCTGCTCCTACCCTGGAGAAGTTCAGCCCAGCAGAGGCGCACATCTACCAGCACCCCTTTTGCTGGAAGTTAAGACAAGGAAAGAAGAGAAAATATCAGAGCAAAGAAAGCAGTGCACGCACATCTTCAGGTAAATGCGTGTCGTGCATCTCACCTAGCAGTAAGGTACGTTTCTCCTTCAGGATTCCAATCAAAAAGGGTTCAAACAGTATAGCACCGCGGGGTAAGCCAGCCTGTGCCTGCGGGGGCCACGCGCTAGGAAAGAAGTGCTAGGAAAGATCCCTTTCGAAGATTACGAAGGCAGGCATTCTCTGAAACAGTTGGCCTGTACTCTACAAAAGTGTGGACGTTAGGAGACAGGAACTAAGGGATTGTGCCAACTAAAGAAGCATGAAGGGACACAGCCACTCAGTGCACAGCCTGGGTCCAGTCTGAAACTTGAACCAGGAAAAAATGCACATTATCAACAAGGGACAACATCAGGGCAGACTGATGGAATTTATAGGAGACTAGATTAAGAAACTGTGTTGATTTCTTGAGTTTGGACACTGTATTGTGATTGTGTAAGGGAACCATCTTGTGCTTAGGAAAACCCGCTGAGAAATTAAGGGCACCATAATTTCAACACACTCTCAAAGGCCTCAGAAAAAACGCATATAATGTGTTGCACACACACAAAAAAAATCACAGGATCGATAAAACGAGTAAGAGGCAATATAAACAATCAGTGAGCCCTTGTACAACTCTTCCAACTTTTCTACAAGTTTGAAACATCAAACCAAGGGTAGCCCCTTTATCCCAAGCACAGATAAATGCTAGAGGGATTGGGGAGAAAAACGTGGGGCTGCACTGTAAATAACTTGCGCACAGAAGTGGGGCGCTTTTGACTGTAAGTCAAGTCTTTCTTAAACTGTACGAAGCCAGCCAAACAAAACACAAAAGTCACTGTATTAACTGTGCCTATCACGCGATCCATGTTAGTTAGGTTACATTGTTTTCCAAAGCCAGTCGTTAAAAAAAAACCTCAAGATTTAATATTGCAAAAATTATTGCTTTCCAGAAATTTCCAAAGGAAGCAGTTGCATGGCGGGCCAGCAGGCACACTCACCGCTGGGGCCCTGGGCTCTCCCTGTGCATGATTTTAACAAACTCCTTACAGACACTTAGTTTCCACGCCTGGGTCCTCGCCAGCTGCGCAAGTCTTGGAAGACATACGGTACAGTGAGGACTCCAGCTGCGCAGGCCTTGGAAGAAATACGGTACGATGGGGTGGGTCTAGGGACCCTCCCCTCCAGGCATGCTCAGGATTGCGGGGGGGGTGTGTGTGTGTGTGTGTGTGTGTCTGTCTGTCTGTCTGTCTGTCTGTCTGTCTGTCCTGCACGAGGCCCCGCGGTGCGCTCCGCTCCCTGCAATCCAGGCCGGACCCTGGCGGCAGCTACAGCGCCGCCCTCACGTTCAGCCAATGGGCGGACGAGCTGCCGGGCGCTGGCCCCGCCCGGGGGGGGGGCGCCCTGCTTTGTAGGAGCCGGGCAGGGGGCGCCCCGCGGGGCTCGGCTGCGTCCTGCGGGGTGCCACTTGGGGAGAAGCCGAAAGCTGCCCAGTGCACGCTGATGTTTGCACCCGTCAGGCGCGCATAAAACCAAGGCTCACCTCACACATGGGTGCTGGAAAGGCACAGGTTAGATACTTTGGGGGTGCCCTCAGACCAGAGTTCTCTGTGTATTTGAAGACGACGAACTTGTGCACTACAGGAGTATTTCCCTTGCGGTAAACTGAGGTAGTGCATGGGCTCTATGGGACAACCCATTCACCCTCATTCATAAATACACTTTACAGTGTCTTTCTGGCCGTGGTACTGGGCACCCCTGTAATGCTACCTACTCAAGAGGATGAGGCAGGGAGGATCTCAAATTCGAGTTACACAATTCTGGGCACCTAAGCAAGACTGTCTCCAAATTTAGAAAGATGGCCGTGTAGCGCAGTGGTACCACACTTGTGCTCCAGGGCTCAATCCCGAGTACCTTCTAAGAAATGTACATTCTGTCTGCAGTATGCATTGTTCAATCCATATCGTTTGGTAAGATTTTACATATATCTCTTACATGAGGGGGAAAAAATGTGTGTGTGTGTGTGTGTGTCTATGGAAAAGTCAAAATAATTCCCCAAATGCGGTGTTTCACAAATATTTTAATACATGTGCTACTTCGTTTCATTTACACTACTAGTTTCTCTTAGTCCATTGAAGGGAAGGAAAGTTTTGTGCTTTCATCTGTTTGTTTTTTTGGTGAGAGAGCTTTTTTGTGTCTATGACCTGTACTTCCAGTAACATTTTGGACATTCTTTTAAGATTATGATACACTGTGTATTAACTATTGTCACTCTCCAATTTTTCTTACTTTTCTCAGAGAAGAGTGCATTTTAATATTTTCCTTATTAACATCTACTGTATACAGACTTTTAAAAATTATTTTCAAAAGACCTTCGCATTCTCCAAACCACCGTAAGAGCAGCGATTTGGCAGTGTTGCTTCCACAGGAACTCAGCCCGGCAGAGGCTGGGCCCCCCGGGTACCTGGGGTTACAGACTGTGACTGTGTCCGCTGTTCCCCACCAATACGCACCCTAAGTGGCACCAGGAGTGTAAACCCGGACCCTGTCACTAACCTCCCAAGATGCACAAAAGAGAGAGAAACCCGATGAAGGCAAAGTGCGGCGAGGGGGCAGGAGGTCTAGCCAGAGGGGACAGGAGGAGCCAGGGACCGCACCACTTCGGGAGCCAAAGAACCTGAGGCAGAGAGGTCACCACTGGGTCTAATTCACTAACAGGCCCTGCCCGCAGTGGGTCCGTGGAGGGAGGCCAGGGACGGACCCACAGGGAGCAGGAGGCTGCTTTCAAAGCCACGGGGCGGCAGAGCAGCCCCTATTGGCGGGACGATGCGAGTCCACCTCGGGCTCTGCTCATCAGAGGCACAGACGCCGAGCAGACGCTGAGGCCGGACAGGCCGAGCATCGAGGCGGAGTCAGACTGGCAGCCAAGGGTCAGGTGCCCAGTCACAGCTCACACCACCCCAGCCTGCTCAGAAACACCCTGAAAAAAACGGGGCGCCGCCACTCCTGTTCAAACATTTCTGAAATTCTTCCTCATCAATGTATATAATACACATTTTAGGCCATTAACTTGGAGAGGTTGTTTGGTTTTGTCTTTTTTTTTTTTTAGCCTTTATTTGAGACAGGGTTTCGCTACGCAGCTCAGGCTGGCCTTGAACTCACTTTGTAGCCTAGGCGGGCCTCGAACTCCCAGCGCCGTCCTGCCTCCGCCTAGGGAGTGCTGGGGTCACAGGGGCGCGCCACCACACCCTGCTTGTCTTTGTTGTTTCTCATTCGCTCTTGTTCTTCCCTTTTTAAATTTTGAAACAGAGTTTTGATAAGTTGCACAGGTTGGGTTCTTTCTAACTCTCTGTTCTCCTGCCTCAGCCTCCCGGAGTGCTAGGATCACAAGCACACCCCCCAGGCATGACAGAGGGAACTTTTTCAGACATTGCTGACTTCTGGCTGACTCATTCATTATTTTCTGCTGCGCTATTTAGAAATTAAGGATAATAAGAAGGTAGGGCGGATGAGATACCGGCAGAGCTATTCTCAGAGAAAAATTCAGAGGCTTGGATTCCTCTAACGAGAAACAATCTAAATAAAATTAGCTTTTAAGTCAGCAAATAAAGTTATTTTGGTAATATTTCCAAAATATTAGCAAAGCTATCCTTGTGGGTTTGAGCAGATTTTAAGTTACATCTGTTTTTATGCTTAATTTTATATACATATGTATGTATATAAAATTTGTTCTTTCCTTTTCTTTCTTACACAATTTCACTGATTCATCATCCAGTAACATTTGTACAGTGACAGAAAAGTTCTGCGTATGTTGTTCAGTTCATATACAGAAGTGAAGTGGGTACCAGCTACTAGCATGACTAAGAAACTGTATTTTTAACTTAATTTTCATGTGGCTCAGCCCTAAGGACCCAGCTCTTAAACTCACCAGTTCCATCAGTCTCCCCATCAGTCCCTCCCTGCTAATGTGTCCTCTCCTTCCTCCCGTCTGCGGTTTGTTTCGTTCTCCATTGTCTCGTTTTTGTGATTCCTGCACAAAATCATTTAAGAGCTCTACACTTTGTTTTAAAATAGTCTGTACCTCACTGGGTGTGGTGGCGCACACCTGTCATCCCAGCACTCAGGAAGGAGGCTGAGACAGGAGGATCACTGAGTTCAAGGCCAGCCCTGGCCACGTGGTAAATTCAAGGTCAGGCTGGACTACATAACATTGACCTTGTCTCAAAAAAGCAAAATGAAGTCTATACTGCCAGTGCTGAGATTCGCCTCGATCAAAGTTACAAGCTTTTGAGTTGTTATTGTTGTTTTAAATGACCAAGTGCTGGGAGTCTGTCTTGTGTGCCGGTCTGGTTATGCTTTTAAACATTAATTTCCAGTTATGCATAAAGTAAACAGAATTTAGAGCCAGTGTAATGTCCGTTTTTTAATGTGGGATTTTTTTTTTAGATTTAACAGATGATTAATTTTTCTAAATATTCCAAAGCACTTTAAAATAGGCCCTGCTTGCAAAGTGCAAAGTTTAGCCTGTATCTGTTACCATGATCTTACTAACCAACTATCCAAAATCCTTGTTGCCTCACTCAGTTTTGTGTACATGATCCAGGCAGTTTTAGAAGCTCCTCTGACTGAGTTTCCCCCTTTTGCATTTCAGGCAGCTTCTCTCTGAAGCGTGATTCTGCCTAGGGATAGTCCCCACTCACAGGGCAGATGGTTTCCTTTGCTCCCCGATAAGGGCTTGTCCCTTGAATTCTTGGCTTATCTGTGTCTATTCATGTTTACCCACAAGTTGAAGTCTTCTGAGTCATTTCTGGAATTAAGTATGGCGATTTTCTGATGGTGGGAAGGAAAGAAAGGGTCACAGCCTGCCTGGGAACCAGAAAGTGGAAATGGTGAGATAGAATTTATAGTAGGAAGGTCTGAGAGGTCTGAATTGCAAGGAGAGTCCCCCGAGGGTGATGCTCCCGGTCAGTGATAACAACACGGTGGTGGTAGATGTGTGTGAAAGACCAGAGATTCCTGTTTTCCTGGAGCTGGGGCTGCCACCAGCTAACACAGTTTAGGGATAGGGGCAGAAAATTTCCTCAATGCCTAAAGGACAAAAGAAACACCAGAATTTATTGAGTATCTGCAGAGAGATGATGAAAAAGAGAATCCTAAATCACAATGAAAATACACCTATCACAGCCGGGCGTGGTGGCACACGCCTGTAATCCCAGCACTCGGGAGGCTGAGGCAGGAGAATTATTGCGAGTTTGAGACCAGCCTGGGCTACAAAGTGAGCTCAAAACCAGCCTGAACTGGACAGCGAGATCCTGTCTCAAAAAGACCGCAAAAAAAAAAAAAAAAAAAAAAAAAAAAAAAAAAAAAAAAAAAAAAAAAGAAAAAGAAAATGACCTATCACAAAGTCCCTGGTGACAAAAGGGAGACAGCTTTTCAGCCGATATCCCACTGGGGCTGGTTCCTAAAGCCAAAAGGTCTGTTTTATTTTCACCAGAAAAGAAAGGAGAGGCTCCAAGTTATCCCCACATCAGCAGCCTCTTGTTCCCAGCAGCCCTTCCCCTGCGTACACTTCAGGCACTGTTACTAGAAGCCAGGGGTCTGCCCCTCCACCTCTGGTACCTGGGCCAACCCTGCGATTCAGACCTACCCCGCGGCGCCCCCAGCTACCTGGGCCAGCAGCCACTCCACTTGGACCTTCCAGGCTCCACCTCTGTTTATGCTGCTGGGAGCCCCAGCGCACCGCAGAGAACATACAGAAAGGAAAATGCAGCCACACAAATGTTTCCTCATCAGGGTGCGCCCTGGATACCATCCAAGAAAGATGGAAAGCATTTGGACACCCAGACTGAGTCACCTGACGGGTCTGGTCGGTAAAAAGGCACCTCTAACATGCACACTACAACCCGGGGAACTGTGTTTCCCCACACAGCGTCGGCCACATCCCTAGCCTCACTCTCCTATTGGTGTTTACTCACGGGTGGATTGTTCTTTGCACCTGGAAACCCTTTTGACCTCTACAGACAACCTGTCTGGCTTGCTGGGACATCCATATTCCAGTGCACCTAAGTTTCCTCGTTGAAAAGTTTACTGGGCAGCAAAACAGGTGGCAGTGCTCGAGCCAGCATCCAGGTCCTCTAATGGACAGATCTGACTCCTACTAAGTGGCAGGCATCCACCTCAGCTGCAGGCAGAAGCTGGTGATTGCAATAGCCAAGGTTCCCAGCAGGGGAGACGGAATCAGGTACTTAGAGCCCAAGAATATTTAGTTACAAATTGTGACCAGCTCACAGGAACTGCGCTGAGGGCTGCCTCATTAATTTCCTTGGCAGGCATTTAGTTTCATGAAAGCCAAAGTGTCACTTTCTTACATGCAACAGTCACAGAGCAAAAAGCCAGTA
This sequence comes from Dinomys branickii, assembly GCA_004027595.1. Classification (NCBI taxonomy): domain Eukaryota; kingdom Metazoa; phylum Chordata; class Mammalia; order Rodentia; family Dinomyidae; genus Dinomys; species Dinomys branickii. The sequence continues at coordinate 34,833 of PVLD010009246.1, read as the reverse complement.
TTCTAGCTGACTCTTCTGTGTTCCTGCTGCCCCTTCCACACCCACCTAGCTCCACACCTTTGCCATGCAGTCAAGCCGACAGACAGATAGACGCTCAGCCACACTGCCTGGTTCCTCAGCAGCCAGGCCTGGGATGGAGATGAGCTTAGAGAGGTTCAACATGATCCAAATCAGCTCTTTCCACCCTGTTATCAAATCTGGAAACCACAGATTGAGTTACCAGTGTAGGTTCCAGGGATGATGGAGAAGGATAGACCTGGGTTTGGAGAACGTATGCATCCACTTCCAGGTCATGGGAATTACTTCCTGCTCCTAAGAACCTGTTTTCTGTGCCTAGGTCTCCCCTTGTGCATAGGTGCACCGTAACAATTTCTTGGGCTGACCTGAGCATCATATGAAATGGAATGATGCAGAACACATGCCCAACAAAACCTTAGGTCCCCAGCTGGGCTCAAGAGATTTCCAAGTGTCCTCCCCACTGCAGCTACAGATACCTTATCTCTCAGCCCTGCCTCCTCCTTGGAATAGCGTCAACAACCTCCTGCCTCCCATGGGGAAGGGAGGGCTGGGTGGGTGGATCAGACGACCACCTTTCAAGCATGCACCAGGCAACACCGGCTTCCTTTCGCGAAACGCATCCCTGGGGAAACCATTTGTCCTCACATTTGTGGGTCACCTCCAAACCTTCCACACAAGACGCAGCCTTGGCCTTTCTGGTGATCTGAGCTGGCAACTGATCTGTCCTAAGACCGCACTGTATTCAATCTAGCAAATGCAAATACATACTTGCTCTGTGCCCGGCAGCGCCAGGCCAGGCACACAAGGCTGGAATGACCCAGGCAGCCCCTGCCCTCAGGGACCCCACAGAGGTCACAGCCAGACACCTCAGCGTGTCCACTCAAACCCCAGCCCACAGTCTCCCACATTCCCAGGAGCCCTACACACTCACCTCTTCCCCAAGGTGAGCAGCCCAAAAGATTGGTGAAAGGATCTAAAAATGCAGGCAAAGTGCTGTCCTATAAATCCCTAATGTCACGTTATAAAAAATAACCACAATTCCAGGTAACATCTACGTGCCCCTTAGGGCCGCTTGGGAATTTTCCCAGTGGACTCACACTCAGTAGCAAGACAGTCCACCTTGAAAGGGAAAACACAAAATGCCTGCCCCATGTCCCTCTCAGAAATCAGGATTTAATAGCTTCCTAAGAAAACCATCATTTAAGGGCTATTGGGACACATTCCTCCTCGAGGCTTGTGATTCTGGGAAAGTTGGGAAGGGTGAACATGAGCTTCCAGGGAAGTTGGGCTCCACCCTAAAAGAGCAAGGCCCGAAGCCGAAGGTACAGCTGAGTCCACTCACACACACAGCAACAGGACAGGCAACCAGGAAGCTGGAAAGCAGGAAATTCTCATGCAGAGAACTAAAACTACAACCACAAATAAAACATACATTGGCCCCTTCATGTCTCCACACCCTGCCTATGGAAGGAGCTTGGAGAGAACATGGCCTCGGACATGGGAAGGGATTTAAAGTCAAGAATCCCTTCCCGGTCCCTTCCTGTCCTCGGAGCTCCCAGAAAGTCACCACAAATTTCTGCTCCTTGGAACCGGTCTGGGGCAGAGGCAGCAGCCCCTCTGAGGTGCCCCCACCTTATCCTGTGTGACCCCACCTTTATCCTTCCCTTTGAAGTCCAAAGATCAAAAGGTGCTTCTGGGTTCTCACATTTGAAATCCACAGCCTTCCAGGTCTGTTTCCTTCCTGCCTCCCAGGAGCTCATCAACCCCCCAACACACACACCATTCTTCACAGCAGCACGCAAACATAAAATGTAACACACTTTCCTTAACAACCAAAACATAAAAATAAAACAGCTTTGGAAAATTAAACAGAAGGCACCCAAATAGAAACTTTGCTTTAGAAAAATTGCATCTAACACCACACACACACACACACACACACACACACTCACAACCTCAACCAGCTTCCCTGAACAATTCTCAGCATGGGAGAAACCAGCAGGATGAGGTCCCTGGGAACAGGTGGGAGGGGGCAGGATCAACTGGCTGCTGCTTAGACACTAAAAACACAGCTGCCACAGCCAAGGAAGGATGCAGGATGTGGGGCCTCCCTTTACACACCACCTGGTAGGTTAGAGGTTCGAAGCTAAGGTCAGAGGGCCTGGGTGGCATCCACCCCTTCCTGATGCTGGATGTCTGCACCAAGTTTCTTAACTTCTCTGAACTGCTCATAAAACAGAGACTCACAAGGCCACCTACTTTGTGGAATTGCTGCAGTTCCAGTAGGAAGTGGCTCTGCAGGTAAAGAGTGTTTTTCAGTACTGCTGGGGTTGAACTCAGCGTCTGTGCTGAGCTATATACCCAGCCTTTTTTTTTTTTTTTTTTTTAAGCAAAATGCTGCTAAATTGCTCAGGCTGGGTTCAACCTTGTGATCTTCCTGCCTCAGCCTCCTAGAGAGCTGGGATTACAGGAGTACACCCCCACATCTAGCTTTGATCTTCGACTTAAGATAACAGAAGTGGGCATTGTTGGAGCTTTCCTCTGAGCTAGGTAACATGCCAGACACTCACCAACCATCACTTTAACACTTCCAACTCCTGCCAGCCAGGCAACATGTCAGACCTCTCTGATCTCTGCAGTCACACATACAGATTCATGTGCACTGCAGTCCCTGTGTCTACGCCAAATGCCAGACAGAAAGCATCAGTGATGGACACAATCATCCTACCCACCAGCTTTCTTAAACTGCGTACAAAGTAGGTGACAAAATGCTGTTGCCTAACGTGCTGAAATTCGCCACCTCAGGACCTTTGCATGTACAGTCACACGCTCCTAGAATTCACTCTGCCCCCCCCCCCCGCTCCTCCCGCAGCATCTTTCCCACCACCTTCCTGGTCTCTGCTGCAGTACCTGCCTTGAAGGGGTCCCCAACTCTCCCTCAGCAGAGGAAGCCCTTGCCCCCCCCACATCGTGTCGCACAGCTTAGTTCCTTCCTGGAACGATCCTGCCCCGTCTGTCTGTGCTCCCTGAACGCCACGTTCCTCCAGAATAAAATGGAGCATCTTGGGCTTTCTTGTCCTCTCCGGGCCCCAGAGCTCAACACAAACCCGGATCCTCGCAAACTCCATTTGGCTAAGAAGCCCTCCAGCCCAGAGCAAGTCTGGGCCGGGCACTAAGTGTGGAAGTCGCAAAACTAAGGCTGCACCACGGCATCATCGCCTGCAGCGAGCAGAGGTGAGGACTGGAGAATGAATCAGGGCCGCGCGTTCTGAAAGCCGCCTGGCTCTCACAAAGGGGATCCCACGTGTGTGCGCATGGTGAGGGCCCTGTAACAAACCCGGGCTGAAACCTGGCAGCAGTAACACAGCTTCGCACAGATCAAATGGCTGAGAAGAGGCTGCTTTCTTTTCTCATAAAAGAAGAAAGTAGGGGCTGGGGGTATAGCTCAGTGGCATAAGCGCTTGCCTGGCAAGTGCAAGGTCCTGAGTTCGATCCCCGGTACCGAAAAAAAAAAAAAAAAAAGAAGAAAGTGGCAAGAATGAGAGAGTAAGTGTTCTAAGCAAGGGCTGGCGTTTTGAGGATGATTAAGGGCAATGTGTCCTTTATTGGAGGGGGTGGGGAAGAGGTGGAGATGACCTGCCCCTTCGCAGCTCATGCCTGTAACCCCAGCACTCTGGGAGGCTGGGGCAAGTGGACTGTGAGTGGAAGCTCACCCTGGGCAACTGAGTGACTTAAAGAATCCGTAAGTTTTAAAAAGGGCTGAGGATGTAGCTCAGTACTAAAAGCCTGCGTTCCATCCCCAGTACCAAGAGGAAAGGAAGGGAGGGAGGGAAAGAGGGAGGGAGGGAGGGAGAAAAGAAGGGATGGGCAAAAAAACACTCTGGAGGATGAGGCAGGAGGATCTCTATAAGTTCAGGGCCAGAGCTACACAGTGAATTCTGAACCAGCCTGAACTACAGAGCAAGACCCTCAAAAGAACAAAAAAAAACAAAAAAGGGAAAACAATAGAAAGTCGTAACTAATCCAAAACGCAAGCACTGTAAGAGGTTTATTGTTTCCTTGAAGGAAGTGGCTGCGGATGGTTTTGCCACCACCACATGGCAGCCCCCGTGGTTGGGCAGCACAGCCACTCCTTTACTTGAAGTCCAGCTCCCGCTCTCACATGCACACAAACGCTGAAATCAACTCCAAAAAAGTCCCGCGTCCCACCCCTACGGATCCACTCAAGGGTCAAAATAACAACCCAGACAAGGGGCACCACCCTCTCTCAATGCTGCTTCATCCCCTCACCCTGCTGCCCAGGGCACAGTCTGGGCTTGGCTCTGCATTAAGCGCCAGGAATCGACACCACCTCAGGCAGAGGGGCCGACGCCACTTGGCTGTGAAGAGCAAGGCCCATGGCTTGAGGACCCATTAAATGAACCACAAACTGAAAGGAGCCATGAAAGAAAAAGAGACCAGAAATGATCTGCAAGCAGTATTATCAAGGGGGTAAAGCCAAGGAGGAGAGCAGTGAGGAAAGTTTATCTGTGTCCAGATAAGGCTTCTTTATTCATTTGTTTTGAGACAGGGTCTCATTATGCAGTTCAGGCTATCTTGAACTCACTATGCAGCCCAGGCTGGCCTTGAACTCACAGTGACCTTCCTGCCTCAGCCTCCTGAGTGCTGGGATTACAGATGTATACTGGCAGGCACAGCTGACTCTTAGCTATTTGAATTTGCTTTCTGGGGCCACCATTTTCTTGTTGTGTCCAGAAGAGGGGAAATTACCTCTCTGTTCTTCAGTATCCTTATGTAGAATGATCTAAGAAAACCATTCAGATTCTCAGGGCAGAGCCTAAAATGGGACATGGGGGTCTTTGCCCTACGATATTTAAGGTCATCCAGATAAATATACTATTTTCATCTAGTATATTTTTAAAAATAAAAACCAAAAAGCCAGGCGTGGCGGCACACGCCTGTAAGTTCAGCACTCCAGAGGCTGAGGCAGGAGGATCGTGGCAAGTTAGAAACCAGCCTGAGGTACAAAGTGAGTTCAAGGCCGGCCTGAAATGCGTAGCGAGACCCTGCCTCAAAAAGACAAACAATGAAAAAAAATAAAATAAAAATAAAAAGCAAACCCAAAAGTCCAAGATGCTCACATTTCAATTTTAAATACAGAATCTCACAGGGCTGAGATTAGGGTGAATGGGGCCACATCGTTCTTGATTTAAATTTTTGCTTTTTTTAAAATGCAGCATTTGCCACAGAGACAAAACTCAGCGAAAGACCACGTGCTCAGCATACTTGAGGCCCCAAGTTAAAGCCCTAGCACTACCAGAAAGAAAAAAGCAAAATCAGAACTACAGCATTAATGTACTACTGACTTTGGGGGGTGTTCCAACAACTTTTTTGTTGCTGGGGCAAAATATCTGATACCCACAAGGTACAGGAGGAAAGGTTTACTTCAGCTCACACTCTGCAGAGGTTTCAGTCCACAGTCGGCTGGCTCCAAGGCACAGCGGCGGCGTGGCAGAGGGGCTTGGGGAGGGGAACAGTCTGTGGCAGAGCAGGCAGGAGGTGGCGGCAGCAGCAGCAGCCTCCCTGCCCTTCTCCTATCCACAGTACAGCCTTTTGGGGGATGCCACGTACACCCAGAGTTGGTCTTCTCACTATCAACACCCGGGACTGTGATAAACCAGTCAATGGACTGACCTAGTACCACAAACCCTTAATCGCAGTGTCGCAAGTCCTAAATCCAACCGGCTCTGAAAACCTCCACCTATCAGCACACAAGGATTTGGGGGAAATCTAGATATAGTCCATAACCGGGTTCTTCCTGAAGTACTGTGAGAGCTTGGCCCAACTATTCTTCTCCTCTTTTTTTTTTTCCTTTTAATTTTGAGACAGAATCTTGTTATGTAGTTCAGGCTAGCTTTGAACTCATTATGAAACCCAGGCTGGCCTTGATCTTGCAGCAATCCTCCTGCCTCAGCCTCCTGAGTGCTGTCATGACAAGCACGTGCCACCACACCTAGCTTGGTCCAGCTGTTCTCGATACAACCAGATAATTCTGAAACAACTGTCCCTTTGGAATACGTTTATTGGTTTACTGAGCAACAAACTAAATTTGGTTTTCAGGAGTTGCCTCAGTTCCCCACATGCCCCTTTCCTGGTAAGGGTTTCATGTCTTCTCGGCTTTCCCCAACAGCCAGGCTGTGCACAGGACTTGTGTATCAGTCAACTTCTTAATCACCTGGGGCTCTGGGGCCAGGTAAGTTCCGGATTTTATTATGAGTAACAAATTAAATTGACTAACAGCAAAGGCCAAGTACCCAATCTGGTGACCTCTAATGAACCAAAACAGGCACAGCTGCATTGCCACGGGGTCTGGGTAAGAGAGAAGCAGGTGTCACCTCTCCCACAGGCAGAAAGCCACAGGGCCGCGGCTGCAGCGCAGCAAGCTGTCCCAGGCAACACCACCCGCACCCTCCACAGAGCCAACAGGGCCAGGCACTGCGGGCAAGGAGGCAAGCACTGCTTCTGCCAAGCAGCACTCTGGAGACTTTGGGTTTGTCTGGGGCAGGACAGGGACCGAGAGGCATCCCGGAGCCCACCCACCATATCCCAGTAGACCCCTCCTGTGCAGACAGATGGACATGTCCCCAGCCCTCTCTGGAGCTACACTTGCGTGAGAACCATAGCCTCCAGGGAGACCTTTGGCAAAGACAGCGTCATGACAGTGGATGGCCTAGTGACAGAGCTTGTCCATCTGCCTGTCTGTCGCTCTGTCCCTTATGTGTGGGCTTTGGGGTCCAGGGCTCCACATCCTGGGTTTCCCCGCAGTCACAGAGCAGTTTCTAGTCAGCCCTCAAATCCTCCCAACTGGTGCACATCCATACACACACACATACACATACAAGCACATAAACACGCACACACACACACACACACACACACACACCATGTTGCCAAGCAGCTCTGTGAGTGTGCAGCTACCCCATGGCCCTGACCTCGGGTCGCCCAGCAGAGCACAGAGGCACAGAGACACTCCCATTTGTCACCCGCCTACCATCCTCTCCAGCCCCAGCACCGACGCTTTCATTCTTAAGGCAAAACAGGTACTGAGATGGCCGCAGGGTCTGTCTGCAGCGAGGTTTAAAACAAGACCCTCTCAGTGACCACTGTGGTGCTCTTCCTCCCACAGGCACCTCAAGGCCCCGCCCCCAGGGGAGCATGCAAAGAACCCCCGCTGAGCACTGTTCCGATTCTCCTGCTCAGGAAGCACAGGATAAATTCCCTCCCTCAGGATCTTCCTCAGTCGAGACCAGAAGCATCTCAGAAGAGACGGTTCCAGCAGAAGTCGCACAAGGTCTGCACACGTTGAGTGTAAAGTCATAGCCCAGTGTGCACAGGGTGCTAAAATGACCCCTAAGCAGAGCGACACTAGGAACAACCCAAATCCACCACACAAACTTCAGACAGAAAAAGCTGAACAGCAGGCAGAAGAAGCAAAACAGAGGAGAGGCCTTGTCTGACAGTTTTGGAGGGGGAGCATCTGCCCCATCTCCTCCTGCTCCCTGGGGCGGGTCAGAGGGACAGAGGGACAGGTTGGGGATCGCGTTTCTCATGCAGGCTGCAGCAGGAGGGCAGCAAGGCTCCTACCCTGCTTACGTGCAATGGAAAATTCTCCGGCTACCATGGCCTGGACACGTGTGTGCAAGGCATCCCAGTGATGGCAGGGTTTAAGTCTCCAGGGGCCTCAGCAATGGGGAAATGGATCAACACAACGCGTCCATCCCTACTGTGGGCTACGACTGACTCGGCCTCAGAAAAGGAAAGGAAGTAGGATACATGCTACAGCAAGGATGCACCTTGAGGACACCATGCTTGGTGACGTCAACTACAGGTAAAAGGTCACACACCGAGAGACTGCACTCCTGGGGGTCCCTAGAGCCGTCAGATCCCCAGAGACAGGAAGTAGATGGGGGGTTGCTAGGAGCAGGGGAGTTGTGTTTCGTGGGGACAGAGCTGTACTTTGGGGAGGTGAGAAAGTTCTGAGGGTGGGTGGTGGGGACAGCTGCCCACAGTGGGAATGGTCCGACCCACACTGAACGATCCCCTTAACACGGCTAGAACTCCTTTCAGGAGATGGGGCGCAATCGGGCGCACTGACCAGGCCTGGTACCACGGGAGCTGCGTGGGCCGTCCTGCTAGGCGCTGTGGTGGTTCCTACCCATTGCCTTGACTCTGCAACGGAGGACTGTGGAGACACAGCACGTGACTCACACACGGACACTGCTGGGCGGAGCTAGTTTCCAGCCAGGACTCAGGCTCCAGTGTCTGCCCTGTGGAGTGTCCACACTGCAGCGGCCTTAAACTGAGGCTCCTGGGTCTTAGTTTCTTCCGGTACCTCCTGTCTCCCAGGAACTTTCCGCCGCTTCTTTCTGTGTCTCTGGCAGCCATACTTTTCCCTGTGAGCATCTGGACAGCATGCAGGAGGCGAGATAATCACAGGACACCCCCACTTCAGCAGACCACACTGCAGAGACAGGAGTCCAGCTGGCCTTGGGCTGGGCCCTTGGAGAACATGGCGAGGCCTGCGGGGGTCTGCAGCCTGGCAGGGTAGAGGGGAATGGATGCCAGGTAGAACCAAAAGCTCAGGCCCTGCAGTTGGGCAGATCCAAGTCCAATGAGGAGCTCTACCCCGGGGCTGGAAACCCTGGGTCTTGGCCATGCTGAACCACACCCCAGCCTGGCATGGTCATTGTTAATACGGTTTGGGGAGCTGCAAGACAAGGGGGTGGGGTTGGTCGATAAAGAAAACGTTGTGTATTTACACACAGGAAAGCACTACTCTGCCATAGAGGATAAACTTGAGTCATTTATGGGAAAACGGGTGTACTCTGAGACCATAATGTTCAGTGAAATAAATCAGACACACGAGCTTCAACATAAAGAAAGGGCAGAATCAAAGGCAGGTGATGGGAAGCAGGCAGGGAGATCTTTTGTACCAACCAGTGAAGGGAACACGAGGTGGAGCGGGGAACAGGAAAGGGGTCTTAAGAATGAAGGTGTGCTGGGCCCAGGCAGTGGGCCCCTCAAGGACAGTGACCATCACATCCTGCAGACACGGACTGACCGAAAGGGAAAACAGATTAAGAAGAAACGAAAGCTACTCGGTGGAACACAGACGCTTGGACCTCCTAAAAGCAGACCCAGCTGGCTGGGAATTCTACAGCCGATTCCCTGGGAAACGCCTTTGGAGAAAGGCAGAGGGGTAGCTCCCTCATCCGCTCTGTTTGGTTGCAGAAGCAAAGCAGGTATGAGCCCCAGCATTTTCTCCAGAGATGGAGGCAAGGACCTCCTTGCTCCCCAGGGGAGACAACTTGCTTCTTTCTGATGCTTTTTTGTGGACTTGAGGCTGGGCCCCGGAAGCCCGGCTCCTGCTTCCCCCTGGGCCTTCCCTCCCGAAACACTGCCTGAATAAATACATGGAACAAACGAGACAACCAAAACCTCAGGACTCCGCGCCTGCCAACCCACCGCCTCCCCGGAGGGAACCAGTTGCTAGCCCTGAAGTGAAAGGTGAAAAGCCTTCCCAAGGTCACAGCCAGGGCTGAGGTCTCTCTAACCTCAGCGGAGGTCAGGCTCCTCTTCGCCTGCTCACCCACAGAGCCGGCCCACCGGCTGTCCATGTGCAAAATGTCAGTATGTGCTTTGAGGACCCTAAACCCACACCAGCTACAATCCATACAATGGGGACCAGGAACCTTGTTAGATCATGGACTATTGATCCAACTCAGTGACACACTAGGGATCACACCTAGAAGCACTCACCACTGAGCTACACCTCCCCCCTTTTTTAGTTTTCCCTCACTAAATTGCCAAAGGTGGATTAAAATTTGCACTGAGTCCTCCTGCCTCAGCCTCCCTCAGTGCTGGTGTTGAAGGCATGAACCACCACACCCGGCTGTATTTTGTTTTGTGTTTTGTGTTGTGTTGCATTGTTTTATCTTGTTTTGTTTCATAAGCCAGGGTCTTGCTGCATTGCCCAGCTTGGTCTTTAAACTCCTGATCCCAAAAGTGTTCCTCCTGAGTAGCTGGGATGACTGGCATAAACCATTAGACAAGACTACCTCTGTTTTCAGAGAAGAGAAAACAGATGGTAAGTCAACACCCAAGGTTGCACAGCAAGGAAAGAGTGGGGCCAGGTTTCGAACTGGAGAGCTTGTGCTCCAGAGTTGAAGCACTGGTCAGCTCGGGCATCCCCCCCACCCCACCGTGCCCCATCCGGGTTGTCACATGCTTCCAGAGGACACCGGGACAGGTCAGTGCCTCATTTGTATCGTCTTGTATCACTTCCTGTATCAGGTGGAAGGAATCACTATCAGAGCAGCCCAGTGGCCACCCAGACCCCAAGTCCTGTAGAGCAGGCATCTGTGCCCACATCCCAGCTGCCCCAGCACCGAGCGGCACTCAGAGAAGTAGCAGGTCTACCAGAACCCCCCGAACCTGCTGCTCCCTGTTTTGGCTTCCTGTCCTTGCTCACGTGAGGTCAAACCTCAAGGCCCTGCCCTGTTGGGAAATCCCTGTGGGAACTGCAACAGCTCCGGGCTGACGCCTGGCTGGTGGCGGATGACAGAAGGCCCTTTACTTTTTTTTTTTTTTGCCATTTTGAGACAGGATCTCGCTAAGCTGCCTAAAGATGGGCTCAGGCTTGTGCTCCCCTTGCCTCAGCCTCGCAGCAGTGCTAAGGGCTGCAGGCACTACCGCCATGCCCAGCTGTTGTACTGTTTTACATTGTTTTCTATTATTTAGGAAATAATGATAAGGAACGTACGGGTTTGCCATTCGGTATAGTTGTTTTGTTTTGGTTTTGGTTTGTCTTGTTAAGGGCCTCAGCATCCCAGGCAAGGGCTCTGTCACTGATCTACTCCCCGCCCCGCTCCTTCAACCCCCTCTAATTTTGAGACAAAGACACTAAATTGCCCAGGCTGGCCTTGAATGTGAGCCCTCCTGCCTCAGCCTTGGGAGGAGCTGGAATTACAGCCATGTACTTCCATGCCTGGCTGAACACAAATTTACTTCTGCATAGTTTTGATCCACAGCCATTTGGACCCAGAGAGCTGGAACCCGAGGATGCGGGAGGGGCTGACTGCAACCAACTGCTACCCTGAAATTCCAGCCAGCATACAGCTTGGGGCCCGGGCTCCCTGACCCTGCACAGACAAGCCCCAGTACCCCCCGCCGTCCAGGGGCTGAGACAAGTGGCTATTACAAGCCAGAGGGGCACAGAGGCAGGACAAACCCCAAAGAACAGCAGGGCCATACTGGCATTCCAGGGCTGAGAGTTCAGGGCGAAGCCCTTACCACACCAAGGCCTGGAAGGGACACAGGGACACAGCATAGGAAGCGACCGCAGGTCCTGCAGAACCCTCAACCCGGGTTTCGGCTGGAAAAAGATGGCGAGGGACAGGCACCGTGCTCTCTGCCCTTCCTGACCACTCATCCCACCCCACAACCTTAGGCTCAGCTGCTTTCCCCATCCTGCAGATGATGAAAAGAAGGCACAGAGAGGCCGACCAGCCTGCCGCATGAAGGGACAGCTTCCAGACGAGGCGCCTGTCTGTGACAGGCTGCTGTGTCCCCAGTTCTTGAGCCAGCAGGACCCCGCTGATAAATAGCAATGGTCAAATGTCCTCACGCAGGGGGCCACGGCACTGTTGGCCGCAAGCCACCGACCCTGCACACACACACACCTGACAACTGGCTCTTCATTCGTACTCCGCTGCTAACGGGCCAAGAGTCACCTCAGAGTGGACCCTTCCAGGGAGAGGCCCCCAAGACCCCTCTTGACTCTTTGGTGAGCTCCATTTGCTCATTGACAGATGAACGGATAAAGAAAACATGGTGTTTACACAGTGGAGCATACTCTGCCATGAAAGAGAAGCTTCAGTCACACGTGGGGAAACGGATGCACCTTAAGACCGTAACGTTGGCCGAGCGTGGTGGCGCAGGCCTGTAATCCCAGCATTCGGGAGGCTGAGGCAGGAGGATTGCTGTGGGTTCGAGGCCAGCTTGGGCTACAAAGTTCGAGACCAGCTTTGGCTACCCTGAGGTACATAACGACATCCTGTCTTAAAAAGACCATAAGGTTACGTGAAATAAATCAGATACAAAGGCTCAAATGTCACATGGTTTCTCTTGCATGAGAAACCCGAAATATTTTTTTTCAAAAAAGGCAATATAAAAGTTAGTAGAAAACAGGGCCATCTTTTGCAAATGGGAAAAGAAACGAGATGGAAGGAAGGAGGAGGGCAGGGGAGGGCATGAAAAAAGGAACGAAGACGTCACGTACGCGCACCTCACAAGGTGCGTAAACACGATGTACCGCAAAGACCAAAAAATTGAAAAAATTTAGAAAGACAATAGCAAAAAGCATTCAATGAATTTCCTGTGTACGTGGAGACCTTCGTAAGAGAGTAAAGTGCGAAGCAATGAGGAAAGAGTGGCGCTTTTATTTTAGACAAAACTTAAATGTGCGAGGGCACGCGAGGGCAGGCGGGGGCACGCGAGGGCAGGCGGGGGCACGCGAGGGCAGGCGGGGGCACGCGAGGGCAGGCGGGGGCACGCGAGGGCAGACGAAGCTCCGCCTGGGCAGTGAGCTCCGCGGTGCTGCGCAGAGGGCTCCCGCAGAGGGCGCTTCATTCACTTTCGTCCCAACCCCAAACACGGGGCTCCGCAGCAGAGGCTCTCTCCAGCCTTGGGATGGGAAGGACAGCTCTGCCCAGTCTTCAGGGCTTGGTGCAGGCAGAAAGGCCCTGTTTGAAGGTACAGGTCCTCCAGTGGTTTCAGCTTAAAGTAATACTATTTCAGCTCGGACTGAGGTGTTCTCGAATCCTCGCGTGCTCATCTCCAGGGCTTCGGGCGGTGCTTGGGTTGCAAGTACTCAAGAGCAGCCTTGCTCAGAGGCAGGGCCTTCTCGGGGAGGCGGAGCCTCAAGGGGGGGTTCTCCAGGGAGGCGGGGCCTCCTTAAGGACGGAGCCACCTCCAAGAGGCGTGGCCTTCTCAGGGAAAGTGGGGCTCTCCCGGGGGCGTGGCTTTCTCTGGGAGGCGAGGCCACCTCCAAGGGGCAGGGCCTTCTCGAAGAGAGGCGGGACCTCTGGGAACTACTTCCGGTCACCATGCTGTGAGCAGCTGTCCTCCACCAGGCCCTCGGTGCTTCCTGCCTGGCAGCCAGCCGACTATACGCTGGATCCTCCAAAAACTGTGAGCCAAAATAAGCCTCTCCTCCTTTAAGCTGTGGGTGGGTGCTGGTATTTGTCCTAGCACCAGGAAAGTGACTCAGGCAGCCACTCAGGCGCATTTTCAAATGTCACAAGCTTAATTCCTTCACACCCCACCCCCACACACTCCATCGTCTGCGGACAGGGGTCCTTAGAGCCGGGTGACTCTGGACCCTGGGCACACTGGGCAACACCCGGAGACATTTTTGCTGGCCACCTCTGGAGTAATGGGGTGCTACGGGCACATGCGTCACACATGTCCACATGGGTGTCCCACAACCCAAAGTCCACCTCCCTTCATCAAAGCCAAGATCACCACATCTCTTAACTTTCCCTAACAAAATGAGTATCTCTTAGCTTCAAACAGCTGGCTATAACATTAAACTATACATATATTCCTATACACTACACAGTTCTGTCCCCTTACAAATAAAACTGAGCCACCCTGAACAGTTCTAGACTGCAGAAACTCGGATACAAAAAAAGGCTTTAAGCTGCTCGCTTTCTCGCTCTCTCACATACACACACACATACACACACACACACACACACACACACACACACCCTCCACCCCATTCTGCAAATCTTGAGCAACACTCTAATGGCTCCACTCAGATTCTGAAAATATGTGCCAGAGGAGACTTATTGTGCTAATTTCCTTTAGTAAACAATTAAAATCTTACCTTGGAAATCAATGAAACAGGGAACACCAACCACAGGGCTTCATGGATCCTTTCCTCTCAACACTAAGCCTTGGACATTCTGTGACTTCTGGTCTGGAGGCGGTCAACACGGATATTTCCAGAACAGCTTGTTTTCCAGCACTTAAACTTTTTTATTTCCCATAGGCTTGATATGAATAATTAATGACTTAACTATTTGCTGCTGGGTAATTCCTCTGGGGATTCAAACCAGGGCCTCCACACTGAGCTACATCCACAGTCCTCTTTTGTTTTTTATTCTGAGACAGGATTTCAGTAACTTGGAAAGTGGCTCGGGCTGGGCTTGAACTTGTGATCCTCCTGCCTCAGTCTCCCAGACTGCTAGGATGACAGGCATGTGCCATCATGCCTGGAAAACACTGGCATTCTTGCCTAAAAACCACTTGCATCTTCAACAGTGTGTCAGAGTTCTATATTGACTCTGGCAGCCAAGAACAACTCCCCTTTCACCAGGAGGATAGCGGATATTGCGCACAGCCTCATGAGTTACAAAATAATTTCTCCACAGAGCCCCTCAGGGCTCTGGATGGAGCAAGCAGCCCCTGCTGAGGAAACCCATAGCAGCAGGATAAAGTGTTTTGTTTTTGTTTTGCTGAAAACTAACATGTCTCACCAGCGATCAGCACTGTACACTGAAAAGCATGTCTGTGTCTCCTCTGGTCTCAGACTGCTACATCCACTGCAGCCTCATTAATCAACACAGAAACTGCCAACAGAGAACCTGCCAGATACATTGGGACCAGACTGTCCCAAGCATGAACCTTCCTGGGAACACAAGACACAGCCCCAAGGGTCCTGCCGAAGCGGCCCCTTTCCTCTGCAAACCCCTATGTGGAGCGGATGGAAATCTGCCTACGCTTCACGGGCACATGTTGGCAACTGGTAGTACCCAAGCTCAGAGCCCACCAGGCTCCCTCCCCCATGTGAAAAGGCAACCCCAAATGAACATCGAGATTTGGTAGGAGACAACAAGTCAAATTCTGCTCTGCTTGTCAACTGGGATGAGGCTGAAAGTCCATTTTAATAGCTAACAGCTTCTTTCTACATGAACAAATGTCATCTGTATCTCTTGGCTCTATGAGACGGTCAAGAGTTCACAATCACAGCCCATTGACTCAATAAGGCTAAAAACAGGAAGTTCAAGACTAGTAACAATTATATAATTAGGCTCGGCAGTGAAACAGTTGGAGCAGACGAGCGCCCGTGCTGGCCGCGCTCAGCTCTGTCACCAACCATCGTTCTACAGCTTCCTGCTGGGACAAGATGAACAGCAACAGGCATCATTATTGGCAAGAGGAGGTGAGGCATCCTTGTCTGCAAATCTGCAGTGAGCAAACCTGGAAATGGAAGGGAACCAGCTCCGTGGATTTTAGAACATGTAAGTATTTAATAAGGTAGCAGTGAAGAGATTAAGACACTGTCTGCTTTTCTGGAAAAATAACCGTTTTAAATGCTTTCTTTACTAAAATCGTTTGTATTAGATAGGTGTGTGGATGAGTGGGTGGGTGGAACTGATGAGCGAATGGATAGGTGAGTAGATGGATGAATGGATGGATGGATAATGGATAGGTGGGTGGATGAATGAGTGGTGGATGTGTGGATGGATGGATGGATGGATGGGTGGGTGAATAGCAGGTGAGTAGATGGATGGATGGGTGAATGGACACATGAATGGATGAACTGGTGGTTGACTGGGTGGATGGGTGGGTGTAAAGGTGAATGTATGGGTGAAAGAGGGACAGAGGGAGGGATAGATGGATGGAGAAACAGAAAACGGTGTCAGGACAGAGGGAGAATGAAGAAGTAAATAGGATGCAAGCCAACCTAAGAACAATGCACACAAGAAGTGTACAGATTATGGCTGAAGAAGAACCATGAAACATTTCTATGAATAGGAACAGAACACTTGGGAAAACAGGAAGTCCATGATGTCAGACAGTACAAATAACCAGTATCAAGATGTCCCTTGTCTCTACTTCAATTTATAAACTTTAACGCCCCATAATAAAAGCCACAAAGGGCATATATGTCTGTTTTGTTTTGTTTTTTCTCTTGGAACATGGCTACCTTTTCAAAATTTTGTAAAAGTACACAAAACTAGGGTGCTTTGAAAAAATAGGAAAGAAAGATTATTCCAGAGGATATCTTTAGAATCATTTCACAAATATTTCACCATGACATAAAAGCCAGAAGACATCTAAAGGTTGATGGCTTACAGTAAGTGGCCCTAAAAGCATACTCATGCAACACAAAGTAGTGGAAGAAGTACAACCTGTGGGCCCAAGGTGAACATTCAAGCCACCAGGCTGTCCAATGGACCCTGTCACATCCCTGCCTCTCAGAAAATCTGTTATACTCCATTCTCAATGAAAAGCCTAGAACTATTATAAACAGCAATAAAAACACAGAGGTTTCCTACACAAGGAATGAGAAAAAACTTCCTAAAATAGAAACAATGGTGGACTCACATGGGATGCTGAACAAGAAGAACCTAGGTCCAAATTCAGGAGCTCTAGGAGATGTGAATTTTCATTCCAGACCCTGATCACATAAACACCTGTGTTCATTTGCAAAGCCAGGTGTCACCAAGTCCCACAGAATAGGTGGCTACAGAACGAATCCTTGGTGAATTCTCACAAAATCCTGAAGACTGGAAGCCCGAGACCAAGATGGCGGCAGGCATGGTTCCCTCCAGAGGGCTGAGAGGAGGAATCTGTTCTGTGCCTCTCTCTCTTTGGTTTGTAGATAGCTGTCTTCTTTTACTTCTGTCCTCTTCACCTCAACCTTCCCTAAGTATATGTGTCTCCATGTCCATACTTCTCCTTTTTATAAAAATCTCAGTCATCCTGACTAGAGCCCATCCCAATGACCTCATTTTGCCTTGATTATCTCTGTAAAGACCCTGTCTGCACATGCAGTCACATTCTGAGGTCCCAGTGTGGGAGACCACTGAGAGACCTGCGGTCGGCATCCATTTTGTAATGTTTCAGCCATCTTAAGAGTCTTGAGTTTAGTTTCAATTTCTATCTTGAGTTAAGTTTCTATTTTCTCTGAGCTAAGTTTCTGTTTCCTGTAAATCATATGATGTAGTCACATGCTATCGCCTGATGCCTGGACCTCCCTTGCGTGACTCCCTCTGTTGCCTAGTTACCCTCTGACGTCAATCCCCACTCCCGCACTGTATATAAACCCGAGCTTTCTGCTCAATAAACGAGACTTGATCAGACTCCTGTCTTGTCTCCATTTCTTGTGTCTCTTGTCTCTTTATTCCACTCTCCCCATCTAGAGTCTCCGTTGACTACCCGCAGGTCGGGACAAGTGGCGCCCAACGTGGGGCTCTAGAATGAGGGATTCAGAGCACGGACACTGTTCGGGAGCCGGCCCGACAAGAAAAGGAAAAGAGGATTGGTCCGGCGTGGGAGCCTGCCGCGTCTGACGCACCTCGGTAAGAACAGTGCATAATGGGACAAGCTATGAGCAAACATGAGATGTTTGTTGAAGGCTTAGAAAAAGCCTTGAGGGCACGAGGAGTAAAGATTAAATTTAAACAATTATATGAATTTTTTGATTATATTAATGAGGTTTGTCCTTGGTTTCCTATTGAGGGAACAATTAGTTCAAGGAGATGGAAAAGAGTTGGTGATGCACTTAAGGCTTATTATACAGCTTTTGGGCTCGAAAAGGTTCTGATAACTGCTTTTTCATATTGGAATTTGATAAAATTTTATCTCAAAAGAATTTTGATGTTACAATTGCTAATATGGTTGAAAAAGGCGAAACTATCTTACAAGAAAATATACAAAATAAGGCTTCAGAACAACCAACAATTCAGAAACAAAATACAAAGGAACAAGATGAAGACCTTATGTCTTTTGAAAGTGATAGTGAGGACGAAAAGTCCAAACAAATTAAGAACAAAGAGACCTCTGAAGTTGATATAAAAAAGATGAGGCCTTTAAAAACAGGTTCAAACCAGTTTCAATCTGGTCTGAAACAGGACGTTACACCCACTCCTTGTGATTTGCTGGAAGTGGGAAGAGCTAAACCTAAGACTAAATTATATCCTGATTTGTCAAAAATTCTAATGTCTGATATGGATGATGTGGCAAAGATGGCCGCCAAATATCGTGCAGATAAGATGGCCTCTAAGTTTCATAATTTAGATTGGCTGCCCACTATCCAACATCCTCTGCCTTATGGCTCCAATCCCACTGCTCCTCCATCAGTATATCCAATCCTTGATGATTCTAGTAAAGAATTTAAAAATGACATTGAACTTATCAAAGAACAAATAAAATTGCAAACAGAAAAACAAGATCTTCTAGCTCAAGCGATAAAACTAAAAAAAGATCGTCAGGATCTTATAGCTCAATTTAAAAAAATAAAAACAGATAACTCTAAAACACAAACAGAAATAAAAACGGATACCTCGCAGAGTTTAAAACCAACTGTAAAAGGTATTATTCCAAAGTCTATTCCTCAGGCTAGTTCCATTATAGAAACAGATAGTATGGAAACATTTCCAGTACTTGAAACAACAAATGATCAAGGACAAGTTGTCCACACTTTTCATGCTTTTGACTTTAAAATGATAAAAGAGCTAAAAACAGCAGTAGCTCAATACGGAGCTATAGCTCCTTATACTACAGCAATTTGGATTCTATAGCTGCTAATTGGCTTACACCTACAGATTGGCAAACATTAGCCAGAGCAACTCTTTCAGGAGGAGATTATCTCCTATGGAAATCAGAATATGTGGAAAATTGTAAAGAAATTGCTAGACACAATGCTCAGGCAAACAATGGATGGACCTTTGATATGTTAGTAGGAGATGGTAATTTTGACACTAAAGCGGCTCAAATGTTATATGATCCAGGACTTTATGCACAAATTCATACAGCTGCTAATAAAGCATGGAGAAAATTACCCTCTAAAGGAGACATGAGTTCTTCTCTCACTGCCATTAGACAAGGGCCGGATGAGCATTTAGCAGATTTTTGTCCATCGCTTACTTACTGCAGCTGGTAGAATTTTTGGTAGCACTGATGCAGGCACAGATTTTGTTAGACAATTGGCCTTTGAAAATGCTAATGCTGCCTGCCAGGCTGCTATTCGATCATATAGAAAAAAAGACTGATTTAACAGGCTATGTATGCCTTTGTTCTGATATTGGAGCTGCTTATCAGCAAGGTCTTGCTATGGCTGCTGCTAAAAAAGGATTTACAGTCAAGCAATTTTTATCTCAACAATTTAAAAACAAATGCTTTACTTGTGGAGAAACTGGTCATTTTGCCAAAAACTGTAACAAAGGTTCTATTGACAACTCTAAAACAAAGACACCAGGAATCTGTCCTAGATGCAGGAAAGGAACACACTGGTCTAAAGAATGTAAATCAAAAAAAAAAGATATTGAAGGCAAAGAATTAACTCCGATGCAGGGAAACGGGAATCAGGGCCAGCCCCAGGCCCCCAAACCCAAACCCAGACAAATTTTTGGGCTCTCAACTTTGTTCCACAAAACAACAATCCATTTCAGACCTCTGCAGAGCCACAGCAGGAAGTGCAGGACTGGACCTCAGTTCCACCACCCACACAGTATTAACACCTGAAATGGGGGTTCAGGCTCTCCCTACAGGAATTTTTGGACCTCTACCAGAGGGTACTTTTGGCCTCATAATAGGTCGTAGTAGTTCTACTCTCAACAGAATACAAGTGTTCCCAGGAGTTATAGATAATGACTATACTGGTAAAATAAAGGTTATGACATCCTCTCCTAAACTCATTAGTACCATTCAAACAGGACAGAGGTTTGCACAATTATTACTTCTGCCTCTACTTCTGCCCTAATAAAATTGTCTCACAACAGAGAGATAAAGGATTTGGCTCGTCAGATGTACATTGGACAAAAGTTGTTTCTACACAAAAACCCCTCATGACTCTATGGTTAGACAGTAAAAAGTTCTCTGGATTAATTGATAAAGGTGCTGATGTTACTATCATTAAAAAGGAAGACTGGCCTAAGGCTTGGCCTTTGGACATTACTATGACTCACCTAGGGGGCATAGGGCAAAGTCAAAATCCAGAAAAAAGTTCAAAACTGTTAACTTGGAAAGATTCAGAAGGTAATCAAGGCACTATACAACCTTATGTTATAGCTGGTCTACCAATAAATCTATGGGGAAGAGATTTATTGTCTCAAATTGGTATGATTATGGGTAGTCCCAATAGTATAGTTACTGCTCAAATGTTAAAACATGGATATTTGCCAGGTCAAAGCCTCGGAAAACATAATACAGGAGTAACAACACCTATAGAGGCCATTCCAAACTGGACAGAGCAGGTTTGGGCCATTTTCCATAGGGGCCATGGACACTCCTGTGACCCACGCAGAAAAAATTACACGGCTATCTGAGGAGCCTGTATGGGTCTATCACTGGCCTCTAACTTCTACAAAATTAGTGGCTGCACAACAGCTGGTACAGGAGCAGCTTGAAGCTGGCCATATAATTCCTAGCAACTCGCCTTGGAATACTCCTATTTTCGTCATAAAAAAGAAATCAGGTAAATGGCGATTGTTGCAAGATCTTAGAGCAATAAATAAAACCATGATGCTAATGGGCGCTCTACAACCAGGCCTTCCATCACCTGTTGCTATACCTTTAGGTTATTTCAAGGTCATCATAGACTTAAAGGATTGTTTTTTTACCATTCCTTTACAACCTGATGATCAAAAACGGTTTGCTTTCAGCTTGCCTGCTACTAATTTTAAAGCACCCATGCAAAGATTCCAATGGTGTGTCCTTCCACAAGGCATGGCAAAATAGTCCTACTCTGTGCCAATCTTTTGTTAATTTAGCTATACAACCTATAAGAGATCGTTGGCCAGATATATATCATTCATTATATGGACGATATCCTGGTAGCTGGACAAAATGGTGGTAAAGTACTTCAGTGTTATGAGGAATTACAGGCTGCTCTATCTAATAAGGGATTACAAATCGCACCTGATAAAGTTCAACTTACAGATCCATATACATACTTAGGCTTTCAAATGAGAGGGTCACAAATTTCCTCACAAAAATTAAAATTAAGATTGGATAGGCTTAAAACTTTAAATGACTTCCAAAAACTCCTTGGAGATATTAATTGGCTTATGCCTTATTTAAAGCTCACTAAAAGTGAACTAAAACCTCTCTATGACATTTTACATGGAGATGCCAATCCCACATCTCCTCACGTACTTACACCTGAGGGAAGACAAGCTATACATATAGTAGAACAAGCCATCCTGTCTCAAACTGTTACATTCATGGATTATGACAAACATTTACAATATATTATTTGTAACACAACATTATCTCCAACTGCTGTTTTTTGGCAAACGGTACCTTTAATGTGGGTTCATTTACCTGTTACGCCTAAAAAGGTTATTGAGCCATATTATCACGCAGTATCTGATCTCATAATCTTAGGTAGAAAACAAGGAAGATGTTATTTTGGTAAAGAACCAGATATCATTATACAACCTTATACTAAAAATCAAATTAATTGGCTTATACAAACTACTGAGTTTTGGCCTATTGCTTTGGCCTCTTACATGGGGCTCTCGGATAATCATTATCCTCCAAACAAGCTCATTGATTTTGCTAATAAACATAAATTTGTTTTCCCCAGAGTCACCACACTCCATCCACTAAAGAATGCCTTGTTAGTATTTACTGATGGTTCTTCAACAGGCATAGCTGCCTATATTTGTCAAGATCAAACAGTACAATTCCAAACAAATAGCACCTCTGCTCATTGACAGAATTACATGCTGTCATTGCTGTTTTTTCTGACTTTTCTGATCAGTCACTTAATATTTATACAGATAGCGCTTACATCGCACATTCTGTCCCACTGCTGGAGACTGCTGGTCAAATAAAAAATGTTTCCAACGCTGGAAAATTATTTCGACAATTATAAATGATTATTACTAAGAGAAATCATCCTTTTTTCATAGGGCACTTACGTGCTCACTCTGGATTGCCAGGACCTTTAGTCAGAGGCAATCATAAAGCTGATTTAGCTACTCGCTTAAATACAGTTCATCTATTAGCTGCTATTGCTTGTACTAATGGTACTGATAGAATTACCCTAGCACAAAAAAGTCATCAATTACATCACCTAAATGCACAAACCCTCCGACAAATGCATAATATTACCAGAGAACAGGCTAGACAAATAGTCAAAAATTGTTCTTCTTGTGCCATACACCTTCCAACTCCCCATCTTGGAGTTAATCCTAGAGGGCTAATACCTAATGCATTATGGCAAATGGATGTTACTGACATTCCTGAATTTGGTAATCTCAAATATGTTCATGTGATTATAGATACTTTAAGTGGTTTTATTTTTGCTTCTCTTCAATCTGGTGAAGCCACTAAACATGTGATTAGTCATATGCTTAATGCTCTATCCGTCCTGGGATGTCCACAACAGATAAAGACCGATAACGGTCCGGGTTACTCCAGCTCTACCTTTTCAAAAGTTTCTAAACACCTTAATATTCAACATATTACAGGTATACCTTATAACCCTCAAGGTCAAGGAATAGTTGAAAGGGCACATCTTTCCATAAAACTTACTATTGATAAAATAAAAAAGGGGGGATGGTACCCTACAAAAGGGTCCCCTAGAAACATTTTATCTCATGCTGTATTGGTCCCCTAGAAACATTTTATCTCATGCTTTATTTATCCTCAATTTTTTAAATTTGGATGCCAATGGACAATCAGCAGCTACTCGCTTCTGGCATACAGATACACAAAAACAGTTTGCTTCCGTACTATGGAAGGACCCTATAACTAATTCATGGCATGGTCCAGATCCGGTCCTCATCTGGGGCCGAGGATCAGTATGTATATATTCCAAAGAAATAAAATCTGCAAGATGGTTACCAGAACGATTGGTAAAACAGGTAGATTATAAACAACAAATACAGGACAAACTTACTGAAGACTCCAGGGACGAAGAATCGCCCTGAGAATTTTCCTTATTTTTATTTTTCAGATAATTAATTCCAAAACTTGGATCCTGACATTGGGAGTACTACTCACCTTGTGGCAACTTTCTGATAGTGGTCTTGGATCTCCCTCGTGGAAGGCAAGAATTATGGCAGCCAGACAAGGTATGTTAACCAGACAAGGCATGTTTGGTGCCCCATGTGAATGTGAGGGAGGCACCATTACAACTAAACCTAAACAATATACCAGCTCCACAGATTGTGGTAATAAAGTGGCTTATTTAACATACATTAACACCATAAAAGAAACTTACCTACAAAGCTACAAATGTTACTATAAGCCTCCGGTGATACTCCATGGCCAACCAGGATTATGTCCTGCAGAATGTACTACTTATTATGCTACAATACATTCTTCCTGTTGTAAGTCAGTACAAGAATGTACAGGAATAGATAATAAAATATACTTTACAGCCATATTACAACACACTGCCACTGGTACCTTTGAGGGTGACTGGTCTAATGTTCCACAAATTTTGAAAAACTATAAATATGCTCAAGCTTCATGCAATGGCACCCCAGGTAAATCGGTGTGCTGGAATAAAACTGCCCCGTTACATATTTCTGATGGTGGCAGACCACAAGACAAAATTAGAAAAATTAAGGTACAAAAACGTATGGAAGATATGATAAAACAGATATCTCCACAGATCACTTATCATCCTCTTACATTTCCTAATTCACGAGGAATTGATTTAGACACCCAAACCACAGATACTCTGACAGCCACTTTAATGGCTCTTAACGCCTCTAACCCCAACTTAGCTAAAGAATGTTGGCTGTGCATGACTCAAGGTACTCTCATGCCTCTTGCCATTCCTTCAAATTTCACTCCATATAATGTTATAAACCCTACACACCCTAACTGCACCGTGGGTTTACCATTTAAAATTCAACCTTTAGCTGTTAAATTTACCTCCTGTATACAAGGAAGTTTCTATAACAACAAATATGCAATTGATGTTGGATTTGTTACTTTTGCTAATTGTACTCAGACAGTTACTTACAGTTCCTCTATGTGTCTCTTAAAAGGACAAATATTCATTTGTGAAGGAAATCTAGCTTTCACCTTTTTACCTACCAACTGGACAGGGTTATGTACTATAGCTACCTTATTACCTGATATAGAAATTGTACCTGGGGATGAACGTATTCCCGTCCACAGCCTCGATTATGCTACAGGCCGTACAAAGAGAGCAGTTGTACTTATTCCTTTATTAGTAGGATCAGGAATCTCGGGAGCCCTGGCCACAGGTTCGGCAGGACTAGGAGTTGCTGTACACTCTTATGTCAAGCTCTCTAGTCAATTAATTAATGATGTCCAAGCATTGTCTAGTACTATTCAAGATATTCAAGATCAGATAGATTCCTTAGCAGAGGTGGTCCTCCAAAATAGAAGAGGACTACATCTTTTAACTGCAGAACAGGGAGGGATTTGTTTGGCTTTGCAGGAACACTGTTGCTTTTATGCAAACAAGTCTGGCATCGTTCGAGATAAGATAAAGAAGCTCCACCAGAGCAGCCAGTACACAGCCCACTACACCCAGCTCTATGCCTGCCTCGAGGCTGTGGCCTCCTGCCTCTCCACTCTGTGGGTGGCTGCCAGTGGGAGCGGTGGGGTGCATCGGCAGCGACATCAGAGCCACAGCAACTCCCAGGGATCCAGCCAAGGAACAAACGGGAACTGGAGCACAACAGCAAGAGAGAGCTGCAGATGGAGGTGGATCACACGGCCCCACGCCCTTCTCACTCCAACATCAAGCAGGAAGCATGAACTGCGTTACTGGGCTTCAGCTCCCACCCTGAATGCCCTCCGTGAGCACCTTGTGTCTCGGCGGCCTGCGCAATCACCACCTGTTCCTGACAGCAATGGGACGAGTCCACAGGCTTCAGGACTCACCCCAAACTACTAATACGAGCAACAAGAGTGTCTCCATACTGCTTGCATATATGAATCTTGTATGAACCCATGGCGACCGGGTAGGCAGCAGAGAGAGAACCTCCCAGAGGAATGACACTCAGACATAGCAGTGTGGCAACATGTGAAGGACAGAGAGGAAAGAGGTGGATATCCTGAACTCGAGAAGGATCTGAAATGGGAACTGAAACCCTTGGAATGTCTAAGCAGAACCTCTTCTGGAGGAGGGGATCACAGATCTGACATGGTGCAGTTGGAGGGAGACGAGATAGAGAGGGAGGAGGTTGCCGCTCCAAGCACACCCTTGGCCCACGCCCTCGTTTCGGCATTCACAGCTTCAGCTTCGGAGACCCACTACCCAGCTGTAAGGGGTGGGGAATGGTAATACTGGACATCAGTAGGAGGTGGGAGGAGTAGAAAGGGCCTCTGGCATCAAGGCAACGGGACAGAGCCAAAAGGGTCACAGAGGGCGCCCCATGGAGGCGTGTGCCCTGCGGCTGCTCCGCTGTGGGCCCCGCGGCTGCTCCGCTGTGGGCCCCGCGGATGATCCGCAGTGGGCCCCACAGCTGCTCCGCTGTGGGCCCCGCGGATGCTCCGCAGTGGGCCCCGCGGATGCTCCGCTGTGGGCCCCGCGGATACTCCGCTGTGGGCCCCGCGGCTGCTCCGCTGTGGGCCCCACAGATGATCCGCAGTGGGCCCCGCGGCTGCTCCTCTGCTGCTCCACAGTGGGCCTGGTGGCTGCTCCGCTGAGGGCCCCGCTCAGGGCACCTCATGGTCTGGACCCACCCCCACCCATAGCACAACGACAGGGTGGAGACAGGCGGTCCGCTGTGAGCATATGTGCTTTCCCACCTCCAACCATGGCAGTTTGTGTACACCCCGGTATGTTATAGTATAGTCTGAGGCAGCTATATCTGTTCCCAAGGTGAGAGTCCAAGGATATAGATAAACCCAGGAGTACAGTTATTATCACAGGGAAGATGACTGATTGAGTGGTAGGGCAACGGAAATGAGGGAGGAGAAAAATTAAATGATCAAATGGGCCATCATCTGTGTAACTGAGTAACAAAGGTGAAGATAACATTATGTAGGACAGCATCCAGAGCTAATTCCCTTCTATGTTCTCTATAATTCTGTATTTCCTCAGTCGTTTTTGTATTAACAGAAGTGAAGATAACTTTATATTATACAACATCCAATGCAAATTCCCTACTATCTTCTCTGTAATTTGCTATTTCCTTTAATGTTTTTGGGTTAACTAATGTGAAGATAACTATGTAATACAACATCCAGTTCTAATTCCCTACTATATTCTGTATAACTTTGTATTTTCTGTATTGTTTACGGCATTTCTGTTTCATATGTCTCCATTCTTTTGTCTTTAAAATAAAATTAAAAAAAAAAAAAAGATAAGCTCCAGGAAGACCTGATAAAGAGACAAAGAGAATTATTTGAAAATCCACTTTGGAGCGCATGGAATGGAATCCTACCCTACCTTCTCCCCCTATTGGGACCTTTGGCTGGGTTATTAGTGCTTCTTTCGTTTGGACCTTGTATTCTTAACAAACTGATGGCCTTTATTAAACAACAAGTGGATGCTATAAAAATGCAACAAATTCAGGTCCATTATCACAGGCTTGACATGGCCGACAGAGACCTCGAGAAAGCAGATTATGATGACGCCCAGTAATATCAGCGGGCTGTTTTGGCTTTCTCACCTTGGTGCGCTGGACTGGGTAGCCAGAGACGGGCAACTGGAGCTCACGTGTATCACCAACCACCGCCTAAGACGGGAACTGGGCCTTCTGCTGCCTTGCTTTCCAATGACGGCTAAGGTATAGGTTGGTCCCACGTGAAAGCATCCTGACCTAAGA
This sequence comes from Dinomys branickii, assembly GCA_004027595.1. Classification (NCBI taxonomy): domain Eukaryota; kingdom Metazoa; phylum Chordata; class Mammalia; order Rodentia; family Dinomyidae; genus Dinomys; species Dinomys branickii. The sequence goes on along the minus strand of PVLD010009246.1, from coordinate 7,969 downwards.
CAGGCACAGTCCCCTCAAGAAATATTGGTCTTTTTAATAAATAAAATAAAAAAGGGCGACCTGTGGGAGACTGCCGAGAGACCTGCGGTCGGCATCCATTTTGTAATGTTTCAGCCATCTTAAGAGTCTTGAGTTTAGTTTCAGTTTCTATCCTGAGTTAAGTTTCTATTTTCTTTGAGCTAAGTTTCTGTTTCCCGTAAATCATATGATGTAACCACATGCTATCGCCTGATGCCTGGGCCTCCCTCACGTGATATCTGGACCTCCCTCCGTTGCCTAGTTACCTGCTGACATCAATCCCCACTCCATACTGTATATAAACCCGAGCTTTCTGCTCAATAAACGAGACTTGATCAGACTCCTGTCTTGTCTCCATTTCTTGTGTCTCTTGTCTCTTTATCCCACCCTCCCCCTCTAGGGTCTCCGTTGACTATCCGCGGGTCGGGACATCCCAGGAGTGAGGACTCTGAAGTATATTTTAGGAGGAACGTAATCCAACACACAACAGAGCCTAATCACCAGAACTACAGCAGTTGAGGGCCCCAGGAAGCGCCAGAGGCCCCCAGCCACAGCGAGTCTATCAATGGCCGAACACAGATCCTGCCTTTTCCTTCTCTACCTTGCCAGCTGAGAGCCTCCTCCCCAGCCCAGGCCATCTTACAAGCGGCCACTTCTTTAGCCCCACTGCCCCACTTTCCTGTGCCTTCCCTCACCCAGTGTCACCCCTTCCTGCCACATCTCAGCCACCAAATGACTGCCACAGATATTGGGTGAAAAAGTCACACAGCTCTCCAAATAAGACAAGACTCTGGCGAGCCTGCCAAGGGCCTCTCCCCAGCCTGGAATGAAGTCCCAACTTCCTCCTGTGGCCAACGGCTCATCTTCTTTATTTCTTGTTTTTAAATTTATTTTCTAAATCGTGGTAAAATATCCCAGCATCACGTTTCCCACCTCCACCATGTGTAAGCGCACATTTTGAGGCCTTAAGTGTGTGGCCATGTCTGCACAGCCAGCAGCACTATCCTCTTCAGAATGTTCTTTTTTGAGACAGGGTCTCGCCATGCAGCTCAGGCTGGCCTTGAGCTCACTCTGTAGCCCGGGCTGGCCTCAAACTCAAAACAGCCCTCCTGCCTCAGTCTCCCAAGGGCTGGGATTACAGACGTGCACCGCCACGCCCAACAAGACCCTCTTTTTAATTCTTTCAGATGTACACCCACAAGAAGGTAGTTCTGTGCTTAATCCTACATCCGCCTCGGCATTTCCCTAGTGGCTGCACATTTTCTATCTCCAACAGGAACGCACAAAGGCCTGATTTCACCACCACCCCCACTGACACTTAGTGTTCTGTGGTCATACCCATCTCAGCAGACACGAGGTGATGTTCTCTGGCCTGTGGCTTAGTCACAGCTCCTCTCCTTTCCCTGAAGAAACTTTGTCCTTATTGTTTGCCGGCCTAGAACAGAACTGGTGCTTAGCAGGTGCACGCAGTGCACAGTCAGTGAACGAGCAGCTGGGACATGAACCCTGACTGAAAGCCTAAAAGGCTGGGTGGGGTGGCGCACACCTGTCATCCCAGCACCTAGGCGGACACCAAGTGTGAGCCTAGCCTGGGCAACTCAGTGACTTAGTGAGCCTTATCACAAAATTTAAACATATTGAAAAGGGCAGAGGTTGTAGCTCAATGTAAAGACCTTGGGTTTGATCCCCAGCACAGGAAGAAAAAAAAAAAAAAACAGGAAGGGAGACTTACAAGACAGGCTCTGGTGATCGAGCTGCTGGGGGCAGGGAGACAAGGGAAAGAAAGATTTCCAGCTCAGTGTAATGTGTGCGCTCAGAGCACAGACTGCAGCAGCTGGAGCACCTTGATCCCCCCATCCATCCTTCCTCTGTAACTTGGGAATCAGAATGATAGCTCCCTCATTCTCATGCAAGGGTCTCTCCCTCGGCACGGACACCTCCCTCTCCAGTCACAAGGGCTCGCGACCTCCCTAGGAGGGACTAAGTCCCACCGTGGTCACAGAGAGGCCCCTCCATACACTCCAGGATCCCAGTACCCCTGCAGAAGATGAGCTACCTAGGGAATGTGTTTTCAACCAAGCCTGTGCCAGAGGAGCACATGTCTACAGCCCAGGCTGCAGGACCGGAAGTCCCCAGCCTGGATCGGGCACCGGGAAGCCGACTCCTTTGGCTGGGCCCACGTCCAGCTGGGCCAGGAGCCGGAACTGCAGAAACTCAGCGCTGCCCACTTGCTTGACAGCCTGCGCTGCTGAGGAAACCAAAGAGGAAGGGAATCACCATGAACCGTTCTCACCATTCCACAAGGAGGGGGAAAGACACAGATTCTGATTCTGAGCTTTCATTTACGACTGTTGTTTTTGTTCCAACACTCTACGCGGCTTGGTTGAGTTCAAAGGCGTGAGGTGCGCAGGCTGCCCGGGGCCACCTAACTAACAGCCTGCCCTGTGAGCAAGCTGGGTCCCTCTCCAAATTTCTGCCCCTCAGTGACGCTCGTCGCCCTCAGCCTGCCAACATCACTCACAACTGTCAGTGAGCACTCTTCCTAAGCCACACAGCAGGGCGGTATCCTGCCATGCCCTTTGCACAAACGGGGACAAAGCGGGACGGACGCACCCCAAGACCACGACGCTAAGAGATGAATCAGATACAGCAGTTTGGGTACCACACAGTTGTTCGTACATGAGAAACCCTGTGTATACATAATTTAAAGAACGAGATAAACCACAGAGGATAGGAAGCAGGAACCAAGACCGTGTGGAGAGCGAGAAGGAATGTGGAGAGGGGGAGACAGAGAAGGAAGCATCAGGGTGCAGTTTTGTTTTGCTTTATATTGTTTGGTTTTGTTTTGTTTTGTGACAGGGTCTCTCGACAGAGCCTAGGCTAGCCTCGATCTTTCTGCCTCAGCCTCCCGGGTGCTGAGGTGACTGGCATGGGCCACCATACCTAACAATCAGGATGCCTTTTGTCCGTGTACTAGTTACCACAGTGAACGTATTTAATACGTATCACAAGCATATGTTAATTAACTTTTAAAGAAGTTATACCCACTTCTTTTCCACAAAAAATTCAATGAAACAGTGATAATGATGGCGACCATCCCAATGCAATAACTTATCCAGGAACAGAGAGAAATCACTGGAAAAGGCCCCAGAGACTCTCAGGGGTGGGTACATAAGTATATGTATTTGTCAAAAATGCCCTGGCATTTTCCATCGGGCAGGATGGAACTCAGTAATAGAGCATGTGCCTACCATGTGCACCCCAACACTGCAAAAACACAACAAAAACAAACTTTTCAAAAATGTGTATTCATTTGTTACCATATGTTTGCAGACATGTTTACAGTCCCCGTGTAGAGAGGACATAATTCCTTTTCTCCCCCCTTTTTCCTGCCCTTCCTCCCCTCCTCCATCTCTCTGTCCCCCTCCCATTTCAGAACAATCTATCTCCTTACCTCCTAGCGTCTTTTATTTTGCACTTTATTTATAATTTGGATGACTCATAGAAGAGAAACCACGCAACATGTAGGCTTGTGTGTATGATTTATTTCACTTAACATTAGGATCTCAAGGTGGGTCCATTTTCCCACAAACGATGTCAGTTTGTCTTCATTTACAGCAGAGTAGTGCCACACTGTGTGTCAATGGCCCGCTCTCTTTATCCACAGTCACTGGCAAGGGCTTTCTCACCAGAACCCAACGGCACAGGAAATAGTACCACAAGTGATCAAACGGGAACATATGAAAAAGCTTCTGCAGAGTAAAAGAAACCACCAACAAAGTGAAGAGACAAGCTACAGAACGAGAGGAGAGTTTTGCCAGCCACTCCTCAGAAGACTCACACTTAGAATATATAAAGAACTCAAAAAAATTAGACCCGCCCCCTCCCCAAGTAAAAAAACCCAGTTAAAAAAACAGGCAAGTGAAGCCAGTGGACACTTCACAGGAGAGGAAGTACAAGTGGCCAGTAACTACGTGAAGAAGCGCTCGACCCTGCTGGCCGCTGGAGCAGTGCAAAGTGCACAGCAGAGAAATGTGATATTAAGTCACAGCCAATGAAGCCTAAGTACTGCATGCAAAAAGAAAGAAAGAAAGAAAAAGCAGTAAAATTCTGACTGAGCTGCCAAGCCTTGGTCCCCGAAGAAGATGAAATTGAATCATTCAAAACATGGGGAGCACTTCTGCCCAGTGAACATGAAGGTGCAGCGTGTGGAGTCTTGGTGATCATCAAAACGAAAACAAAGAGGTTGCCCGTGGGAGAAGGACAACGTTAGGGTTAGAACAGCCCGGGGTGAGGGGGGCCGCTCTCCACCAACCTGACCTGAACTCACCTTCTTGTTTCCACAGCGTGGTACGTCCTGCAGGAAGAGCGGGAGACGGCGGGCAATTCAGAACACCAGGGTCTGGGAGTGAGCATCCAAAATCCTTTCACATCTTCAAATCATGAAAACAGGGTTGGCCTTTTCACCCTTCTTTTTCTTTAATTTTTGCTTCGCGCAGTGCTTTGCAGTCGTAATGGCCTCACACAGCTGGAGCCGGTGTCTGCGCGTAACACTTCTTCACCCCCTGCACCCCTCCACTGCTCCTCCCCGCCTTGTCTCCTCATTCCCTTCCCATTTGCAGAAGATCTACCTCCCTGTCATCCCCCATTACCCAGGTTTGGCTCCTTATTTATATCTGGGGCTTCCCATGTAAAAGGAACCATGTGATATTTTGTCCCTTCTTCAAAGTATTTCTGGAAATAGATTTTTCACAGATGTTCGTGAAGGCAGGTATCCAACCGCCACCTCCAGTCTGTGAGGTCTCCATCTGTCTCAGCAGCTGTGTGCCGAACCTTAAACCCAGCCCCCAGGCTAAGCACAAGGCCAGGTTCGACCTGCAGCTGTTCCACCCCCACGGACCCCATCTGGGTCCATCCAGGTCACCGCCACCTTCTCTGTGCCCCCTCCCACGGTCATCTTGACCATCCTAAACTCTGATGCCTTCCGGTTAAAGACCAAAAAACAGTAACACTGCCCCAAAGTCTTGCACAGGACAGAGAATTTCTAGGATTCTAGAGAATAAAACTTCGCCAATGTTTATGCATCTGAGACCAGAGCTCATGGCAGATTTTCAGACCCACAAGCTGGAGCTAATTAAATTCATTGCAGCCCCCTGTGAAAAACCAGCTGTTCTTCAAAAGGGCTTGCCAGGGGTCCCACACTGGCCCTATCTACTATCACATGCGCTGAGCGTGTGGCTTGGATGCAAGGCCCTTGCTGAGCACGCGAAAAGCCCTGGATTCCATTCCCAGAGTCACAAAAAGAAAAAACACTACATTAAGACAATGAAAAAGAGCTGGGTGTGGTGGCACACACCTGTAATTCCAACACTACAGAGGCTCAGGCAGGAGGACCGCTGCAAGGTCAAAGGCAGCCTGGGCTCCATAGTGAGGCCCTGTCTCCAAAAAACAAAAATCAAAAATGAGAACAAAAACACTCCAATCTGGTCATTAGGCATTGCATCCAGGTACTGAAACGTCGCATCACACCCTGTAAACACGAGCAATTCTAATGCGCTAATTTTTGAAAGTTCGTATCGTTTTAATTGAATATAAAAGAAAAAAATCTTTCGGTTTTGTGCAAAACAAGACACAGAGGACAGGGAAGGGAAAGAGTCCTGCCTCTCGGACTTGCCCACACACTCACTGGTCTCTGAGCAAGTGTAGGAAGCTGGAGACCCAGCCCCACGGAACCAGCCCTGCAATCACTTTGAAGTGACTCCGGGCTGGATGTGGAATCGCGAATTAAATCCATAACTGCTTCCCTCGCACGGGAAGGAGATTCTCAGCTCTCAACACCCAAAAACAAGGGAGAAAGGAAAAGCACCACTGTCCTGGCAAAGCCCACACTCCACATCAACACAGAAAACATCCCAGAGCCGGCAACAGAACAGGGAAAGGGAAAGAAAGCAAACCCAGCCCAGAGAATCACCAGGAGACCAGGGAGAGAAGCCCTCGCTGCCTTCCCACCTTCCCGCCTTCCCACCTTCCCGCCTTCCCGCCTTCCCGCCTTCCCGCCTTCCCGCCTTCCCGCCTGCCTTCCCGCCTGCCTTCCCACCTGCCTTCCCGCCTGCCTTCCCGCCTGCCTTCCCGCCTGCCCACCTTCCCGCCTTCCTGCCCGCCTGCCTGCCTTCCCTGTCTTGCTGGATGAGAAGCAGCCAAGAGCCAACACATTCCAGCCCGGTACGGGCCCCTTTCCTGGGATTAGCAGAGTGTGCCACACAGGAAACAGATATTTACAAACCCATGTTCACAGCAGCCAAGAGCTGAGACAACCAAATGTCCACCAACAGGGCCGGGGGTATAGGTGCACACCTGTAATTCCAGCATTCTGGGTGGCAGAGGCAAGAGGATTTCAATTTTGAGCCTAGTCTGAGCAACTGGGTGACTCAGCAAGAACCTGCAAATAAATCAATAGAGCTAGGGATGCAGCTCAGTGCAAAGTTGCTGGGTTCAATCCCTGGGACCACCCAAAAAAAAAAAAAAAAAGGCACTGTGATTCTACCCTTGGGAGGGCCCTAGAGCTCTCAGACAAGGAGTGCTGGGTGCCAGGGGCTGGGGAAGGCTGAGGTGACAGGGAGCCGTGTTTCATGGGGACAGAAATTCTGTACGGGAGGTGAGAACATTCCTGCCAGGGACACAGGACCGGTGCAAGGCATCGTGGATGTGCTTAATGCCACTTGAAAATTATTAAAGGCACTGAGTTGTATCTCCGGTGTATGTTACCACCCAGAAAGGGAAAAAAACTAACAATAAAGATTTAAGGAAAATTTAAAAGCATTTAAATACCAAAATTTCAAAGATACTTTATTTTTAAAAATTGGACAGCTACGGACGTCAACTAGATTTCTACCTGGTCGTCTTTTCAAAAGAGGAAAGCAAAGCCAAGCACAGTCTGAAAAGCCAAGCCAGGAAACACAGTGGGAACGAGCTAAGTGCTTCTGACCTGTCGACCCCTCGTGTCTCCATGCAGGGATGGCTGCCAATGCGGGATCCCCAGAGGAAAAGACCCAGCCACGGCCGAGACACAGCTCCCAGGGGAAGGGCAGGGAGAAGGAGGAAGGCATGGCTCGGAAGGGTGCAAAGAAGTGCTCCAGGTCACCAGGAATCAGAGAAGCACTAAATAAATAAATAAATAACCATGGACGCCAATGCTGTGGACGTCATGAACTGGAAACTAAATGCTTCCTGCAGCTCTGCCAACGTCTGCACCAGCAGTGACATGACAGAGTGTCCGGGTCATTTTAGAGGCCAGGCTGTGAGTGCATGTGACACAGCTCTCCCTAAGTAACCACAGCCCCCAGTGGACACCAAATTCCAGGAAGCTCAGATCTCATATATAAAGAGTAGTGTAAAACAAACATGGTGAACATTTAATTTTGTAAAAAATTACCACAATGAAAGATACACTGCCACGAGTTCTCCTCAAACTCCTCCCCCTGGATTCATACACACCTATCCCATTGCTCCTGCCCCTTTGTGCAGCAGCTCTGGAAGTGCTCTTTTGTGAGTGTCTGTGGTTGCGCTGTTGTGGCTGCCTCCGTGTTCTGAACTGATTCAAAATGTTTACCTTTTATGGCTGTTTTGACTTTGGGGAAGAGCCAGAAGTGGCACCGTGCCAGGTCCTGTGACTAAAGTACATGAGGACACAGTGTTATGCTTTTACAACAGCCTTTCCTCTGGATGATACCGGCCAGCAGCATCCACTGTGTGTTTTTTTTTTTTTTATTTTTTTTATTTTAGAAACATAAAAGTACAAAAACATATTGACAAACAGACACCCATTATCATAGAAAATAGTACAATCACAACTAATCTATAGACAAGGTGATATGGTCTCAACAGTAGTTGTTGCTTTATCCATTGATATCTTCGAATTGTAGATGTATGGACCCATATACAGACATGCAAA
>PVLD010009245.1:0-78217 GCA_004027595.1 Dinomys branickii | reverse complement strand
AAAGCACTAACAGCAAATGCCATATCCCTGAGAAACTGGGAAAAAGGAGGTTGAAAGTAGGTTTTTTTCACATACACAAGAGCAGAAAAGAAATAATTAGCAACATACTCACACTACAAAGAATGCCAACAGAAGTCCTTCAGATTGAAGGAATTTGATACTAGAAGAAAAGATCAATCTGAACAAAGGAACTGGCAACACAGGTAACAGTAACTGCAGGAGTAAAGAAGTAAGACGTTCTTTTATTATTGAACGTTTTAAGTACTACTGACTGTTTAACAATCGAGTGCGGAATTTATATTGTATGTATACAGATAACGCATGACACCTATAGCATGACAGCCAGGAGGGGAGACATCTGAGAATATTATTCTCAGTTTCTTATACTATTTGCCAAGCGATGTAATATCACTTGAAGGTAGATGTGATCATTTAAATATGTGTACAATAAAGTATCAGGCAGTCACTAAAATTGCAAAACAAAAATTGCTGTCACAGCTAAGAGAACAAAGGAGAGAAAAACAGAATCATTAAACATACGTTCACTTTATCCAAAAATAGAAAGAATAAAAGAGACACAAGGAAAAGATAAATAGTAAGAAACTAGCAATGCAAACTGTATCAATAATCACACTCAATGATAATGGTCTAAACATCCCAACAAATACAGGAATTATCAAATTGGATATAAATGCCAACTGCAAGAAACACATTTTATATCTAAAGATAGGTAGAACAGTAGTTTTTAAAAAGATACATTGTGTTTATCCTGAGAATATTGAACAAAGGAAAGATTAAGCTGTATTAATAACAGACAAAGACTACTGCAGGGATAAAAATTACTGGGCCATTTTATAATGACAGATGTGTCAATTCTAAAAGGACCTAACACTCCTAAGTTTGTGCACCAAATACAGAGCTTCAGAAATACATGAAGTAAAAACTGTCTGGACCTGCTACCCCATCCCTCAGCCTTGGTTGGTACTGACCTGTAATTCTGCAGTCTGAGAACACTACTTAAAGGGAATCATGTAGATTCAACTTCAAGCATCTTTTAAGACTTCCTGCAAAGGAAGTTTGAAGGATAAAGCTTGGTACTGTTAAAAAAGTTTTTACAAAATACCAAGTTGTAGTCTTCCCTTTTGTGTCCCCTCTGCTGTTTCTCACTTGCCCAACATCACAGATCTTCATGTATCTCAAGGTTTAGGAAAAAGTGACCTCATTGTATGTCAGCAATATACCGCTTCGTCACACTACAATAGTAGTCCTTTCAATTTTAACTTGATAAATTATTGGTGATGTTTTGTTCTGTTTCTTGAGACAGGATTTAACTAAGAAGTTCAGGCTGGCCTTAAACTCTCGTCGATCCTCTTGCCTCAGCCAGCCCAGTGTTGGGACTACAGTACAGGCATGCACCACCACATCCGGCTTCTTTCTTTTTCTTTCTTAAGGAAAAGTTTGGATCTAGTGATCCTTGCCCTTTCTACTTCAGCTTTCCCATTCCTCCAGAGTCTAAAATAATTAAAATTTTAAATGCCAAAAGTCAAAATATGCATTTCTATTAACTATCCAAGGAAAGTGCTCTTTTTATTTTTCCCACGAAGACCAGTAAATCCAGAGGATTAACCTTAGCCTAAAATGTCAAGCTATAAGAATGTTTAGAATTATTAACTTCAAATAAATACTGACATTAATGGGGAATACTGCAAATGCCAATGTTCTCTGAAATATGCTTTCGGGATATACAAATGTAGATAACACTAAAATGTCATGTGGTGGGGGAAAATAGGCTGCCTCACATCATACAGACAACTTCCTCTTGGACTGAATCTTTCAACACATACATATCCAAGTGAGACTCCGTGATCTGGTTGTTTTGCCTGTCTTCACTGAGGAACATATTTCATATTTAGTGGCTCCTGTCTACTTCACGTATTCATTTATCAACTGTTGACTTGTAAAAATGGATCTAGCAAAAGAAATCATTAACAGAGTGAAGAGACAACTCACAGAATGGGAAAAAAATTTGGCCAGCTGTTCCTCAGACAAAAGACTAATGTCTAAACTATATAAAGAACTCAAAAAAATTATAACCCTAAATTTAAAGGCACAATCCAAAAATGGGCATCTGAAATGAATGGATGCTTCTCAGATGAAGGAAATAAATATATGGAAAAATGTTAAACATCACTGGTCATTTGACAGATGCAAATTAAAAGAATGCTGAGATTCCATCTCACTCTAGAAAGAATGACTATTAGTAAGAAATCAACCAATAACAAATGCTGGTGGGATTGTGGGGGAAAAGGAACCACTCTCCACTGTTGGCGGGAGTGCAGACTGGTGCAGCCACCGCAGAAATCAGTGTGGAGATTCCTCAGAAAACTAGAGGTTCCATTTGACCCAGCTATTCCTCTTCTAGGTATCTTCCTGAAAGAATTAAAAGCATCATACCACAGCAGCAACTGCACACCCACATTTATAGCTGCATGGTTTGTAAGAGCTAAATTTTGGAAGCAGCCCAAATGCCCATCAACTGACGAACAGATGAAGATGTGTTTTTTTTTTATACAATGGAGTCTACTTCAATCCTAAAGAGGGATAAACTTGAGACATTTCTAGCTAAGTCCATGTACCTTGAGACCATACTCTTAAGTGAAATGAACTGGAAACACATGTTTAAATACTGAAGGACCAAAATATATACCAGACATTATCAAATAGGAAGACAATGCTCAAATGGAGGGCACCTAGGGAGGGGGAAGGGGAAAGGAAGAAAAGAAAAAGAAAAAAATGAGCAAAGAAGCAAAAAGGTGAAAACAAAGCTTTTGTAAATAAGGAGGGCAAGAGGGGTTGAAGACGAACAGGGGAATGGGAAAATAAAAGAATTAAGCTATATCAGGTACAAGTACAAGTTCCCTATGAAGAATGTAATCATGTTTATCTAAAATGTACTGGAATACGATAAAATTAACTGGAAAAAAAAAAGGATCCAGGCCCTGTCCATATAGAGTTTAGGGAAAATCCACAGAAGAGACATTTTAAAACATATTTTAAGTCAAATTACAGGGCAAAGGGGTCTATAAACAAAGAAAGGACTCACTGGGGTTCTGCCTAATCCTGACTAGTCCTGCCTAGAAAGAGTTAAAGCTTCACTGGAAAAAGTAATTAACCAGACAAGAGGGAGGGGGCAGGAGGAGCACAGGGGAGCCAGGTGCTAAGAAACCCACAGAGCCTCCTCCTCAGTCCCCCATCTCCAATAAAACACAAAGGAGACAGGGGTGGCCATTTTAGAGAAAACTCTTATTTAGTACTATACCCATGACACATATATCTGTGTATCTGTATCTTCCATCCATCCATCCATCCATCCATCCATCCATCCGTCCGTCCACCCACCCATCTATCCATCTATCCACCCACCCACCCATCGTTAATCCTACCTGAGGGCCACATATTAGTGCACCAGCCCCCTTACCTAACTGCTAACTTGGCCATGTTATGTAAGGCCTCCATAAATTTTAGACATAAAACCTGGACAGAACAAAGGAAAGCCAAATAAAGCTCACTTAAAAGTATATACCTAGAAGACGGCACAAAGGGTTAGGGGTCTTGGAGCCTGGCATCCAATTGGTTTCAGTCCCAGAAACCAATCAGATAATGACAAACTCTAGGTAGGGGAAGGGCCCTGGCACCCAATTAAAGCAACCAAGAACAAAGGGCCCTTGGGTCCTCCATCTTTCCAGAGTCCCCTACTCTGATTTACCGTCATGGCTATCGCCCCTCCTTTCTCCCCCTCTCTAATAGAGTGCCCGATGAAATGTCCTCCTCTCCTTAAGTTTTATAGCTTTAGTTTTTTCTTGATATGGAGCTTACCAATCCTGCAGCTGCATACCCTGATGCGGGCAGTGGCCCTTGTCCCTTGGTTGCAACAAAATAATTACGCAAATGTAGACTACAAATGTAACAATTGCTAAAAAGAAAAAAATGCATATAATGTGAAACTTTATGGTACAAGATAATAACAGATGAGGGGGTCTGCCCAGCCGTCACTGCCTAAGTTCTCTGCTTTGATGGCTATGGAGTCAAAGGAATGTCTTACCAACTAAATCTTTAGCTCCTGTACTCAACCTAGTCCACAAGAAGGTGGCTTTTTAAAAACTGAAACATAATTGCACATATCAATAGGGTAAAATGATATTCTGACACGTTCATACAAAGCGTGATGATACCATCTCAAACATACCTCTTCCAGTTACTATATTTGGAAATATACAATAAATTATTGTTAACTGCCCTATTGTGCTACAGAACACTAGAACTTATTTCTCTCATGTAACTATAATTTACCCTACTAACTGCCAGTCTCTAGTAACAATTCTATTCTCTATTTTTTTTTTCAGCACTGGGAATTGAACTCAGGGCCTCCACATTGAGCTGTACCACCAGTCGCCCGCCTGCCTTTTTTGAGATAGGGTCTCACTAAGTTGGCCAGGCTGGGCTCAACTGTGGTTATCCTCCTGCCTCAGTCCCCCGCAGCGCTGGAATTACAGGCATGTGCCACCACAGCTGGCTTTATTCTACTTCTATGAGATCAACTTTTTTTAGCTTCCACATGAATGACAATACGCACCAAATGATTTTCAACCACGGTGCCAAGAACACATGCTACAGCATGCCCTCAACCCTCAGGCGCTTTAAGCTTCTGCCTTAGCTCTTCTATTTACTATCTTCCCAGGGCCGCAAAGTCAGTGAGCAGTAAGACTAAGGCCTTCTCAACTTTTCCAGGGCACATACACAGCCCTGCATATGTATACATCCCTCTAGTTCCTCAGAATAAGTCAGTTTTCCAAAGCCCCTCATGGACATCTTGTTTCTCAAATCTTTTTTAAGTTTTTTGGCCAGGTTATTAATTGTCCAGCTGGTACTGCCCCTCTGAAGTTACAATGTCAAATAATCACCACTGACTGTTTCTGATAAATACCCTGGGGACAGGCCTCTTCCTGAACTGCAAGCTGTGAGCTCCAAGTCAGGTCCAATAACAATAGTGCCCTGTCAACGGGATTTTTCCAGAAAATGTGAGGCAGGTCAAATAGGGACAATGGCCTGAGAATGGGACTTTCTCAGCCTTTTCCAATCAGGTCTGTCCAGTACAGCAGTGGCAAGACCGTTGGTTTTTACAAGGACCAAGTTTTGGAGACTGCTAGTTTTCAAGGCTACTGCAGAACTGAGTGAAGGGAGATGAAATGGTTCAAGTTACAGTGCCACTAACCCTACTGTTCTTAATGAAATTCAGCAGCTTTTCTTGAAATAAATACTGTTTAGACTGCTGGAAGCTATTGGTTATTTCAAGAGTTCTGAAAAAGTTGATTTTGACTAACTCTGCCAGCTTTTTATTGCTTTTATGGAAAGGTAGACTTTCTCTTGCTGCATTCCGAAGGCCTAGGATGAGAAAACAAAACTATATTGTTATAAAATCTCTGATAAACTCCTCAATCTGTACCTGGTATTAGACACACAAAATTACCTGTATTAAAAAAATGTTTCAACATTAAAACATTTTTATTTAAATTTGGAAAATCCAGGGTCATCCCATGGATTGGCTCCTCATCCACAAAGTGTAGAAGCTCCTTTAAAAAACAAAAATAAAACAACACAAAACAACTTCTACTCTTCTGCACTCAGCACAAGTGAGGAACACTAAATGAATGAGGACAGACAAGAACAAACCCTCAGCTTTTAGAGTATACAGAATTGGCAAAAAATCAGGAAAACAGAGAGGGACTACTATTTCTTCAATGACGTCAGCACAGAATGAACAACGGAGCCGAGCAGGTCCATTTCCAACATAAACTCTCTTCCTAGCTTAACAGTATGGCCCTGGACAAGATACTCAACTTCTCTGCACCTCAACTGTTTCAGCTATAAAGTGGGCATACTAATAACTAGTTTACAGGTTTTGTTTTGAAATGAAATGTGTATGAAAGTGCCTTGAACATGTAATCAGTGCTCAATTAAGTTTCTCTTCCTTTAGCTATATGGAGAAGTCAAGAATATGTAGAAAATAAAAGAACAAAATATAAAGTCACAGTTGGACATGGTGGTGTGGGCCTGTCATCCCAATATACAGGAGGCTGAGGTAGGGGAATTGCCACGAGTTTGAGCCCATCCTGGGCTACACAGTCTGTTCAAGCCCAGCCTGAACTACATAGCAAGACCCTGTCTCACCAAAATGAAATAAATCATATATCATATATATTTGTTACTAGTATATATGTCACAAATTCCAAGCAGTTACCCAGACAAATAATTAGCCTTCCTAGAAAAGGTTAAATTAGACCTAGCATATCTTATTTAAAAAGCCAGGATACAATGTTATTTTTGTGCAAAAATATATATATATATAGTAAAAATATCTGGGAGTGTTTCTTGCAAATGGAAAACACTCGGTAAAAATGAATGCATTCTTTGTATTTGTTAAAAAGTTCAATAAATGGTAAAACTAAGTTTTGATATTTAAAGTCAAATTTCACTTATACAGAAAACTTACTCATGTACAACACCTTCTTCCAAAGCTGCACAGAAAAACAAGACTCCGTGCTCTATTTTTCAAAGAGCAAGCTTTGTAATTTGCTTTTGACTCTCCTCTTACATAAAAAATGACATAAGTCATACTGGATAAAGGAGTAGTTTTGCAAAAACAGAAAAATTCAGGCAAATCAGAATGAGGTTATCAGCTTTCCTGGCCATTTCAGATTCAGCGATATGTTAAACATCCCAATTATTTCAAGCCTGCCACTCACATCTTATCGATTCCACACCAGTTTGCTCCTGGTCTCTGTAAAGATCCAGTTATATATTCCATGGGTCACCATTAACTGGCAGCAAATCTTCCACCTGTTCACCATCCAACCTAGATACCATGACAGAAAAGGAAACTGCTATTTTCCTGCCATTTGAACTTTAAAGAACACTTAATAGTGACAAAAGGACAATTGTGTCCAATTTATGTAAAGTAAAAAATAACAGTTAACATGTATTGGTCACTTACTACTTACCAGGCATTAAGTTCTTTATATAAGTTACACGGTATAATCCCATCTCTGTATGGTAGGTATTACATTAAATTCCCCCCTTTTAGAGGAAAAATTTGCCCAAAGGTCACCTTTCTGGTCAAACGTAGAACGAGAATTTAAATTCAGTCAAGTATTAGCACAGAGGCAACATTTTATATTATGATACTGACTTTCTTACTCTAAGTTCCTTCCTTCTTAGCTCAGAAAACAACCTACAGCCCTAAAATGCAATTATCTCTATACAACTTTCTCCTGTGATGCAATCTGTCCCTCTCTTATTCCATCTGAAACTGTGTCCCGTCTTACCCCGTCCTCCTCTGTTGTCCCCCAAAAGACATCTAAACCTAATCAGCTGCCTCCACTCCAACCCAGCCAGTAGACCATAGTGCCAGGGAACAGCAGGAGGAGGGGAAATCAGGAAAGTCAAAAAGAGAAGATGATAAGATCAAAATCACATAAAAGAAATGATAGAAATTTGTTGTGGAATGTAAGAAACATCTAAAAATAGACAAAGTTGACCAGTAGTAAGGAAACAAAACTGATCTTTTCATTAAGGACTATAATATTATATAAATAGCTGTATATCTTCTTCAGTTATCTGGAACATTTAATGCTTAATTCTTAGGGCACGCAGCATGTACCAATATTCATGGATTTAACCATTCTGTAATTCTGAAGAGTTAAATACATGGTACATTATTTTTCATCTACAGACTATATACACATAGGTTGTTACACAGCTGATAAATGTTATTTATCAATCCTTATTTTAAACTTTGCAGCTCTTCCTTATCCCTTTCCTGGTTAAGACAAGTTTCTTCCTATTGTTTAAATTCAAAGATACGATTCAGGAGAAACAGGATCGCCTTTTTGCTGGATGCTTTTATGAGCTGGAAGCAATAACATTTGTTCAAGACCCTGTCTAATTTTAGGGGTATAAAAGATAAGCTCTGAAATACACACACCCACACTACATGGGAAAAAAAAGGACAGACATCAAAGTTCCATTCACTCTATCTTTAGATACCATAATCAAGGCTATTTAGGCTTCTTAGAAAAATCCAATAAGGAAAAAAAAGTGCATATGATTATCACTTCCATGCTCATATAATGTCATGCCCTAAATATATTTCAGCTCATTTTCTTTAGACTTTTCCCACTGGAATATATTCAAACCCCCTGGTTCCCTCCTGCCTCCTGCTAGAGGGACCTCCTTGGAAACACTTTGCTAGGACACGAACACAATGCCTGCAAGACAAATCAGAGTAATTTTTAAGTTCCTTGCAGTTTCCAGGAATGTTAATTTCAGTAATAATTATATGCTTTCTCTCCCAAGATGACAGCATGACCAGCTAAGAAGTATGGGTCACATTCCTGGCTTTGAAGCTCTTGGTTTCTTCAAACACTATAGGAGGCAAACCAGGGAAGCAAGAGGCATACATTAGGAAAGTGGATTCCAAGTGATGGGGTCTTCTAAGGTAACTTCTGTTTTAAGCTTCGGAGAAAAAAAAATTAAAAATTTGTCTTCTCCATGACCATGGAAAACAATGTTTCCAATCTTTGAGGGCTATTTCTACAACAGCCAGATTTCTAGGAATGGCTTGTACCTAAAAAAGTTGGTGAAAATTTTCAGGTTCACAGCTGGCTCAGAGCCATGAAGACCAGCAACATAGAGAAAGAGTCTGAAATATCTGGGAAGCAAGAAAATTCTGGAGAGGTAGAAAGCGCAGTCCAATTGAGGTATCCAATAGCAACCAGAGCTGGATCCGGAAGAGGAGGGGTGTCTGGTCTTCAGTCATAAAATTGAGAGCAGAAGGGACTGCCCCCCATCCTTTCCTGCCTCCTTGGTCTCTCCCATCATTCTGCATTACTACCATTCAGGCAGCAGGATGGCTCAGGTGTACAGCAGGGGTCCTGGAAGACTCTGTAACCCTTAATCCTATTGCCTGACAGGTGATTTGACTTCTGACCACTGGTTTCCAAGTGTGTAAAACAGTAATGAAGCTTGCTTTCACCACTGCCCAAGGTCACTGTGAGGGTCAACTACAGTAACTTACACGAGAGTGTATTGTAATGTTGTAAGAGCTACAAGATCCAGAGGTGGGAGATGGGTTTTCTAAAAATTATATCAACCTAGGGGAAACAGAAATGAGTAAGATCAGCTCTCTGTATCTGTACATTCTGTATCCATGGATCCAGGGAACCTTGAATAAAAACATTCAGGGAAAAAAAATTGTGTCTGTACTGAACATAAACAGATTTTTTAGCATTTATTTGCTAAATGATACACCTATTTACACAGCATTTATACTGTATTAGGCTTACGAGTAATCTAGAGATGATTTAAAGTATAAGGGAGGACTGCCTGTGTTATAAGCAAATGAGCACTCTTAGCTTTTGTTGTCCACAGGGCTCCTAGAACCAATCCCCCACAGACAGTGTGGGACAACTCTGCAAGTAACAGCCAGAATTCAATTCTCCATACAAGTACATTTCTGCCACTTATGCACAAACCAGAGGACTTGGGCGAGCCAGATCAAGTGGGGCCAAGGCTTCTGCCAGAGCTCAGAGTCCCAATGGCAAAAGACGGCAGCAGTTGGCTCCTGTGCCGTCCACCCTGTACCCTTTTCTTCTTCTAGAAAAGCACTCCCTACTCTCAAGGCCCTCTCTGTCCTTCCTCTTCTCCCTCCCCATGCCTGCAGGGGATCCTGCCACCTTGGCCAGCCCTACAGGTGGGGAGGGTGGGGTTGTCAGAAGTTGTCTTGCGAAGTGCCACACTGGAGCTAAGAGAACTGGCAGTTTTCTCAGACGCCAGGAGATCTGAGCCTAAAGTGCAGCCTGTTCTCTACTCAGAGAACAAAATGTGGTCTGAGGGGAGGACTTTAAAGGTCAGAGAGGCAGAAATCCTGGGCCTCCTACAAGTTCCAGATGTCTTTGCGAGCTCTGCTTTCCATACCCTATTACCCTGCTCCAACATACAGCCAGCCCTTCCTAGAAATGTATGAAATACTTAGAACAACTACAAGTTCAAGACAGGCTTTATAACAGGTGCACTGACCCCACAGTAAAAAACTTTCATACTAAGGCAGATTTAGGGAACCATTCAAACTGTCATCTTGTTTATTCCAACTGTACCACAGGAGGAGGGTAGGAAGCTGTCCTTCAAAGTTCAACCTGTTTTGATGGCTCTCAAAATAGCCTAGCTTGTGGTTACATCCCTTGAAGCTCTGTGAATATCTTTACCCCCCCCACCATCTGTAATTTAAATTTTCACCGCCGGTAGAGATAACCTATTCCAAACCTGAAGCATCTAGTATAAAGGAATACTTAATTTGTTACTGTGGGGAAAGGCTGAAGCTGGAGACTGATCAGAAGTGGTGCTGGAGCAAGACTATCTAGAGAACAAAGAGCGCAGGAGGGAAACTACAGGGAACAAGCTGTTCCAGTCCAGACAACACCAGGTGCCCCAGGCAAGTCAAGCTAACAAGTCCCCAGGCAGAGCGGTGTCACGGGACATCAACCTGCGACTGTGTAAACTTGCCTTCGTGGTTGAGGTCCTTTTCCTCCCATCAGGAGAGAAGGCCCCCCGCCTCCCAGCTTTCTATATCCTGTCTTCATTTCTCCTCACCGATGTCCTTCACGGTCCTCACCTGGGGACGTCTGAGAGCCATATGGGCCGTGGCATGTTATATCATGCCTCTGCAATGTTCAACAAATTCTCTGTCAGCTGCTCATATCACTGTGTATTTATCAAATTAAGAGAAGAAAACCAGCCCTCTAGCTCTTTGTTAAATCAGTTTAAGTGTCTTTTCTCTAATTCTACGGAGAAATAAACAGTACCATATAGTACTTTTCTGTAACCCCAAGATCCTTAAGTGTTTTAAGGCTATTCTAAATAAAGAGTAAAAGTAAACAATAAAATAAACGCAGAAATAGAAAAATAAGACAAAACTTAAGAACACTTTAGTTTGTTTTGTGATATACACAAAAGGATTGGAAATGAGTATCTCCAAACCTGTTATTTCTGGTGGAAAGATGGCAGACAAATTATTTTGTTCTTTATTTTTCTTTGTACTACTAAACTTTCCTTACTGGGCATGTACTACCATTCTAATTGTTTTAAAGTTATTCTTAAAACAGTGGGAAGAAAATATGTAAACAAAAAAGTTAATGCCATCAAGGGGAAGGGCAACACTGGGGAAAAGCTTCCTCATGGAAGTGACCTTGAGCAGGTTTTCAAGGATAAGGCTAAGGACAAAGGTTCCCCCCATCTATCTTTTCTTTCTTTCCTCCTTCCTTCCTGCCTGCCTGCCGGCTTTCTTTCTTTCTCTGTCTCTCTCTCTGTGTCTCTCTCCATAATGCAGATGGAACCCAAGGCCTCACACATGCTATGAAACATGCCAGGTAGAAAAAGAGAAAGAAGCCGAGAAGAGTTCTAGGCTGACATGACATCACAGGCCTACAAAGAAAGAGAAGTTGGTCTTGAGCAAATGGCTTGGCTTTATGGAAAATAAAGCTGAACAGCACCTTGAAGAAAGTATAAAATGTGAATAGAGGTGGGAGGGAAGGAAAACGGACTGTGTGAGCAAAGGCACTGTAGTAAGAAACTGAAGGTGAGCTATTCTTTCAGGAAGTATTCAAGGAATACCCAGGCCTAGCTAAGAGCCTAAAGTCAGACAGAGTTTAGGTGTAACCACGAACGATAACCACATGAGACCAAACTGATCCCACTACAGACATGAGGAACAAAGGCTGTGAAATAAGGAAGCAATTTGCCCAAGGATGCAGAGCTAATAAACAGTGTGACTCTAGCTTTCAGGTGTGATATTGTAGCCAGGCTTTAGAGAGCATTGAGTTGTTTTTTTAACCCCATAGTTAAAGCTCAGAGGATACACCAGAATCCACATAGTTCCTATTCTGCTATCCAAATTAAAAATTATGAATACAGCTTACTTTCCTTTCGTGAGTTTTTTTTCTGTCTTGGAGGATAAATACTTAGTCCAGGTCTCTCAAGATCAGGTTTGGGAAATAGCCACATTAGACCAACAGACACTGACTGGGTCCATCCTTTCAGAATGTGCTCAGACAGCCAGGGGAACAGCTCCAGCAGCCATCTGATAAAGGTTAGCCAGGTTCCCTTCAAAAAATATTTTCTAAAGTCAAAGTTAAGACTCGGGATTCATGTGGGGAAAATGTTAAAAACACGCCATGCCAAACAACTAAGAAACTGCCTGCACCTCTACTAATGGCAGGGGCCATGGAGTCAATGGCATCTCTTCAAAAGAGCTCAAGAGATTCATTCCGAGGCCGTCTCAGGTCTGCCGGGTTGGCCAGATCCTCCACCGCACACCAAGGGAAGGCCGGCTTCCTCCCGTGAAATGCTCTTCTGCAAGGAAGGGAGCCTTCAGCCCACAAGACATTTTTCTAAACACAAACATCGTACATATACCAACAGGTCTGACACGGGGAAAACCGTTTCAACTTTTCTTCTGAGATGAGCTGCATGCCCACCCTTTTGTAAAAGAGGCACAAAATTGTTTTTTGATTTTTTGGTCACTGAAAAGTCAACGAGGTCTATGGTAGGTCTTCCTCTGCCACACACTTTCACCTTATTACCACCTCCAACAACACGTGTCTTATAGACTTACAAAAAGCTGTGAGACCATGGTCAGAGGGAACAACATTATAAATTCTTTCCATCACTAAAAGTTACTTTTTCCTTTTAAATTTGATTTTTAAAATCTTTTAATGAGATGATAGCTCTACAGCACGAATCCATACAATGCTTTTAACTCTATCTTTGCTTTTCATCTGGAGAGGCAGTATCATGATATCATGATATTGGTATCATTGATATCATGATTCATGATCACGATGTTGTCCACCTAAGGAGCTGTCACTATAATTAGGGTTCTTATCTGTCAAAAACCTACCCTTAACCCTTAAGAAACTGGCCATCGCTTATCATCTGCGAGGAAAAAGACAACAAATATAACCTTTCATAAAATACTTTTTATTATATTGTTTCATTGAAAAAGGAGGGGGATAATTTTATTACAAAATTTGTCAATAAATTTGAACTGAAATTGTTTTTAATAAGAAGGTTGATTAAGGGAGGTATCAATCAGCCTAAGTGTCGATAGATGTAATAGTCCTTCAGTAATTTCTATTCTTCCTTTCTTTTCTTCACACAATATAAGGGTCCCAACTTTTCCAGGGAAGTCATCCTGTTAATGGTGCAGTTCCAAAAGCAGGACACACAAGTCTTCTGTCCTACATTCTGTAGTCCCAGCTGAACCTTACACATGGGTCCACTTCAGTTTGTAGAACTGACAAGTGCACAAAACTTGGATTAGAGAAAAAATATTTTAAAATAACTAAAATACTTACTTTTAGGGCAACAAAGAGGAATGAAAACTTCTAGCACATTCCAAAAAAGTAGAGATGCTAATCATCTCCTGGAGTAATTAATGCAGCAAATAGCTTAGTATTCCCAGGCCATTTTAGGGATACATTCAGACCATTCCAAACTGGAAGGAGTGCTTACCTCGCTGAAATGGGAAGCCATTCTATCTCCACCTGCCTATGAAAACGAACGCCTCTGAAGCAGCCCTTGCAAGCTCCAGCTTTTGTTTATCTGGGATATTCAGCTTCTCCAAACAGAACTGCAAACTAGAAGAAAAGGGACCTAAATCTAACTTTTAAATATATCTTTCATAATCCAACAGAGTGCTGTGATGTACAACTTGAAAGTAATATGAATTACATGTTGGAAAAAGATATCATTGGGTGGGTTAGATGGGTATGCATTGTCTCATGGATAAATCTTTTTAAGATTCTTTGGTCTGTTGGATAATGTGCTCACTATTCAGCACAGTGAACTGTCCAGATTCCAGAAGTTTCCTAAAACAGTACAGACTGCCTCCACCAAACACTCTTGAACATTTCTATGTTTTCTTTTTTAAAGGCTCATCTTCACCATAGCTGTTTACTCAGCTGACATTACACAGTCTCCTGCTCTTGAATGGACAACTGGCCTTAATTTCTCATTTCTTGGGAAAATAGCATACACTTTGAAGGCAGGCCTCATTCTCTGACTTGCATGCACTTCCTGGCCATATAAACTCTGGCCCTCCACAAAAAAGAACTAACCCTAAGAGTGGGAATCCTGTCTCACAATCTCACCCTCAAGGGTTTGGTCCTCCCTGCCATGGTTCCCACAAGAGATCTCCAGTCTAGTCTCAGCAGTGTTTGGGAACTTGTTAGAAATGCACATTTCCGGGGGCCAGCCCAGGTCAAACTAACTCTGAATCTGTAGGGGTGGGGCCCCCCTTCAGATGACTGATGTCCTAAATTTAAAAACCACAGTGAGTAGCCATCAAACCGTGTTTGTATCTTTAGAGCCTGCAGGTGGCACTAAAGGCCAGCTGGAAGCAGAGAAGGAAGGAATCCTCAGCTTTTATTGTTGCAGAACTCCTGCAAAACCACACCATGCTACAGTGCCCTACCAGCTGCTTATCCTCCTCAAGGCTTAAAAGATGACAGAAGTGTCAGCTTTAACTAGGAACTGGGCTGAAATTCTTCCACCACTCCAGTACACAAAATAATTTTGACTTTCATGTACAAAACTTGGATTGACTACAATTTTCAGGGATGCATTCAATATTAATTGAATATTGTGTCTTATATAATTAATATACAAACACCTTTTAAAGAATAAAGATGTCAATATTGATTAAAGAGAACAAAATTAAAAACTCAAATGATCATCAGCTGCTGTGTACATCTGAGTAACTACAATGCCCTTGATTCCCAAAGAATGATTAGAGTTCCTATTTTGAAAATCTACTTGTACTGATTTGATAAAAAAGTTTTGGTTTGTTCTGTTTGTAATGAAAACCATATTATACAGCTAATCCTTGCTAGACTCTTTCAAAACCTTGAATTTCTCATTAGCTGCTTTATCATCTAAACGTTCTGATTGTGAATGTGGAGCAACTAGAACTCTCAGGCACTACTGGTGGGATTATATAGTAACTGGTACAACCACTTTGGAAAGTCATGTCGTGGTGGCTACTTCAGTTAAATATACAAGCAGGACCAGGCATTTCATGTCCCACTATGTACCCTCGAGAAATGAGTGAGTCCATCAAAAGCTTCAAACGAATGATCTCAGAAGTGTAACTCAAGTTACCAACCCAAAACAATCCACATGTCATTCTCAGTAGAAGAGATAAAACACTAGGGATATTCATACAATGAACTGAAAGCAGCAATGAAAATGCAATTAACCAATAAACCAAACCATTACTACACACAACATAGACCAATCCGACAGATACGCTGCCTGAAAGAAGCCAGACACAAAGGGGTAGAAACAGAGAAAACTAATTTCTGGTAACAGAGGTCAGCAGAGCAACAACTCGGGAACTCTGGAGGAGGTATGAGGAACGCAGGGAAGATCTGCTTCTTGACTGGCATGATACATGAAAAGCTGAGCGAGCCGCACACTCAAAATCCGTATTTTCATGAATATGTAACTCCTTACAAAAAAAAAAGAGAAGGGGTGCTAAGCATACATGGATAAAACATTCTTGAGACTGCCACGTAACCATTTTCAATAAACACTATACAAATCTGGATTACTGGGTAAACTATATATCAGAGTATATATAAACTATATATCAAAGAATATTCTGCATTTTCTGGGCTAAATCTCAAAACTAAATACAGCGAACAGGGTGTTTTTCTTCTTTCCAGCGTTATACTCTCATTTATATCATCTCTAAAATGGCCGTAGGACTTGTACGTCCTACCCTAAATTCTTTTACTCAGCCACTTAGTAGGACCGCCCGGCTGGCCCTGACTGTCCACTCTGTCCCGTCCCCTCTGCCTCCCCCGCACGCCCTGGACGGCGAGGTGCCACCGGCAGGGAGATGGAAGGCCTGGCTCCGGCACTCCTGCGTCCTCATCTTCCCGGTTTGAACCATCCTCGGCCGTGACCCTATGCCGCGTCTTCCGCCCGGCCATTCCAGGCTGGTCCCAGGGCAGGGGCCATGTTAGCTCAGAGAGGTCTCCGAGACCACTTAGGGCCTACAGGAGCCTTGGGGCCGTTCCAATCGGATCTCAGACACTGGAACCGCTGCCGAATGGGGGACAAAACCTTGGGGGCTCCCTCTGCGCACGCGACCCCTCAGAGGGTCAGCGCCCGCACCTTTCCGTGCTTCCGGGTTAGGAAGCTGCAGCTGGCCAGGCCACGTGACCAAGCGCGCGATCGGCCCTCGGGAGACCGCGTACCCCGCCGCCCCGCCCGGGCCGTTGTGCGCAGGGCTGAGAGTGGAGCCCGCCCCGGCGCCGTCCTCACCCCCGCTCCGCGCTCCCGCGCAGCCCGCACGCTGCAGCCGGCGCGGTGGCCGTGTATACCTGGAAGCAGGAACACATGCTGGGGCGCGCACTCCCCGTCCGCGCGGTCCGCGCCCGCGGCCATACTGCCCTGCTCCCCCGGCCGCGCGTGCGGCAAAGATGGCGCGCAGAGGGGCTGTTCCCGGGCTGCGGCGCGCTAGGGGCCTGGCGCGCCGGGAGGCGCCTCTGATCGAATTCGGTTTCGTTTCCGGGACCAGCCTGCACTCGGCTTAACGGTTTTAAATTTAGCGCCAAGCGCAGTAGCTAGGGCGACCCGCGCAGCCGCAGGCGGGGAGGGACTCGACCGCGCCCGGCGCTTCCCGGCCCGTGGTACGGCTCGGCGCGGCCCCAGTCGCCAGTGACGCGGCGCGGGGGGCGGTGACCTCGGTCCGGCGCCTAGTCCCTACCCCGGGCGCTCCTGCGAAGAGGCGGCCTGGCCCGAGCCCCAGCGGTGTTGGGCCGCGAGAACGGAGGACGCCCACCATGCTCCGCGGGCAGGAGCGGGGGACTCTGCTGTAGCTAGGGCCTGTTAAAAGACCTAGCTGTCACATGGGAAACTTGACCAAAACATAAATCGTTGTCTTATATCTGAATGTATCTTGGCCATCGGCTGCATGAAGCATTGGAGTTAATGTCAATACGTTGTGTGCGCTGTGGGTCATAATGGGATGTCTCTGCCTCAGATTAGACTTGGTCTTCATCATTAAAAGAGGTACAGTTTGGGGCTCAAAATAGGAATTTGTGCTGGGGATATAGCACAGTGGCACACGCGCCTGCCTGGCATGCTCAAGGTCCTGAGTTCGATTCATGTACCCCTGCCCCCAAATACGGATTCGTTATTTTGGACAACTCTAATAAGTTTAAAATTAAGACATTTAAAAAGTGATGTTTACAAAGTTAGGGTCATCAAATTTGGAGAAATGGATTAAACTTTTAAGAATAAACATTTAATTGAAAGTGCTTCATGATTTTTAAAAAGATAAAGAATATTTTCAAGTAAAATATGTCTCTCCCCTGCCTCTGGTCCCCAGTGCATGTGTATTTTCACAAATGGGAGAATGGTATGTGTCCACTTTTATGAATTTTGCTTTTCTTTATCTTGAAGATAAACTGCAGCTATAACTAAATCTGTCTTAGCCTTTTGAAAACATTTTAAACTTCACTTGTGTTTCTCACGGTGTGAAACAAATGCAGCTTAAATTGACGTAAGGACACAGAGTGGTGAGGAGCGAGGGCTTTGTAGCTGAAGAGGAACACCCCAGTGCGTGTTCTGAGGCAGGCAGCAGATTGGTACTGCTCTGAGCATCCCTCTTCCCCAGCGCTGTACTCTAATAAAAGCTATGGTGTATAATCCAAATCCCAAGGCACACCACAGTGGTTACTAACGGCTATAAGAAATATGTTTCCCACAGTTCCCTTGCTCTGCGGTGCAGACGTGTTACCGTGTACAACCAGAAAGTTATTTTCTAACATTATTCAGAAATGATTTATTTAATCTAATTCTTCCAAAACAGAATATTTCATATGTACCCCTTGTAACAATGTCTAGTTTAAACTGTCTAGTAGAAGAGATACACAGACACTGTGGACTTCATTAGGTGCAAGAGCAGCCCCTTACATGTTGGAACATTTCACACAGGGAATAAATTTTGGTTATGTCCCAAGTCATATCCCTCCTGCCTCAGCAGAGTCAACTCTGCAGTTTATTTCTAAACTGGGTAGCTCCAGAAGGAAAAAAAAATCAAGGTACTTTTTTCTCTTAGTTTTATGTTCTAAAACGCCCAATCCCAAGATTTATCTTCTGACCT
Organism: Dinomys branickii; assembly: GCA_004027595.1. Classification (NCBI taxonomy): domain Eukaryota; kingdom Metazoa; phylum Chordata; class Mammalia; order Rodentia; family Dinomyidae; genus Dinomys; species Dinomys branickii. The sequence continues at coordinate 59,931 of PVLD010009245.1, read as the reverse complement.
CTTCTATTATTTCCATTCCATGTTGGATAAATAAATTCAACAGAGGCACATATTTTGCTGACTTTTTAGGTTTGTTATGTTAAACTATAGCTATATTAAGCTGTATTAAATGTAAATTGTAACCAAAAGTTCAGTTTTAACTTTCAATACACTCTTTGAGGATGGATTCCTAGGAGTTAGTGGAAGTTCTTACTTTAGCCTGGTTAGAGCAGAATAAAAAGATTCCAGGAGGCCCTAGAAGGAGAGAGTTTAATATATAGAATAGCTGCTTTACAAATAGATGGTTTTTGGTAAATTTGGGGAAAATCTAAAAGTACAATATGAGCCTCTTACAGATTTGTGCTTGACACTTGGTCACTTGTCAATCTCTGTCCCTCTCACTGTCCTCTACTCCCTCCCTCTCCTCTCAGTGTGGCCCAATTTGAATAAGTTCAACAATATTCACTGATACTTATTCTGTGCCAGACACCGTTCTGGTTGCTTGGGTTATCATTGTAAATAAAACACAAAAATACGTGCCCTCCTGGAATTACCTCTGAAAGAGGAAGGCAGACAAGCAACGCACATCGATACAAAAACTGAAACCTACAGTATGATAGAAAAATAGCTGGTGCTGTGAAGGAAAGGAATACAGGACGGAAAGGGGCCTTGCGGGTTAGGGAGGGTTGCAAATTTAAATAATGTGAAGTGGCCAGAGTAGGCCTTGTAAAGAAGGTAACACTTGAGCGAAGATTTGAAGGAAGAAAGCTAGTTAGGTATATGAGGATTCAAGGAAAGTGCATTCCAGGCAGGGGGAACAGCCAGTGCAAGGGTCTGCAGATACAGCTTTCTTTGCACGTTTGAGGTGAGCTAAGGTAGCTGTGGAATGAGCAAGGAAAGAAGACCAGCGGCAAATGAGGTTGGAGAACCGAGGACCTTGCGCTGTACTGATTGTAACCAAAGGGGACCCACTGAAGAAAGGAAAAGGACGCCCAAAGCTTCCGGTTTCTGACAGAGGTGTGTGATCTGACTGACCGCTGTCAGGCCGCCCCCTTTCACTACCCTAAGGGTGCTCGGGCGTCTTTCTACCAGCCCACTCTGCAGTTGCTTTGGCAGCCATCTTCTAGGCCGGGCTGGCTCCTCAGGCCCTTGCAGGAGCTGACAGCCACAACTCCTCCCCTGTCCTAACCACTGCGTGTGCTGCTGCTTCCTCTCTGAGCAGTGCCCGGAAATTTGCACCTGATAGGACGTACATCAGAGAGGGACTAGACCTCCTCACTGCTGCTACCCCGCCATGCCTTCAAACTCCAATGAGACATCATCAGCACAGCCGCTTCCCCCAGACATTCCTCCAGAGTGCAGGTAGTTGCAATTTCGGCCCTGCCATTTTCTTAGAAATGTGGGAACTGTCAATCAAGCAGCCACTGCTCTCATAATGCAGTGAGCTCTTGCCATGACAGCTGAAGCTGTCCTAGACGCCTGTAGCCACTTCAAGAGATACTTGCCTTGGCTACTGCAGGCTTCAGACATTGGTATATCCCAGATGACTCTGCCCTGCAGCCAGTCTGGATGACTGAGTGGTCTCCAGATAACCCCACCCCCTCGCCACTGCTACCCCACCCCAAACAGATGTGCAAAGTGCACAAAACTGCACGTATGGGATGCTTCTCTATATAAGCAGTATTCATTCTCTCACACTGCTTATGTCAATTTGGAGGGCTCCCTCCTGTGTGCTTGCGCTAACCTCCTGCATTGCAGCCCAGGTCCCAGCAAAAGCTGAGCTCGGGTGATCCTACTCCTGCTAATAGGAGCCTATTGATGATTCTTATATCGGGCACAGTGAGCTGAGCAGACTGTACTAAAAGGAAGTGATAACTGGGGGGGAGGAGAGAGGAGCGTAGAGCCGGGGACCAGAGCATGAGCACTAGAGCAGCAGTACAAGCTGTTGGAAGAGTTCTAGCTGCCAAGGAAATACACGCCTTAGCTACAGAAGAGCTAATAGGGTCAACGGGCAAGTGCTAGAAGCTGTAACAGTAAGAGTGATGAGGCCCGAGAACTCAAAGTTCAGTTATAACACTGAGGGCTAAGAATCACTAACACTCAATCCCCAGAACTGCGAAGACCGAGAGACCTGCATGTTGATTTCTATCTATCTGTGATTCTTGATTTCTTTCCAAATTGAGCATAAGAGCCTTCAGCTGACTCATGGTGAAAGGGCCAAGAAAACCCCTCTGATCATCATAAGGACCCTCCAAAATTAAAACAACTTTAGTTTGAAGAAAAAACCTGAAAGAAGCCCAAATGTTTCTCAAAATATTTTCAATGTCATCTATAATCAGAAATACTTCAGAATGGCTCAGCAGTCACACAAAACACACATATGATTAAAACAGAGATTGCACATACCTATACACATTGGTTAGAGTACTCTAGTGCTTTTGATACTATTTTAATCAATTAGTGTTGTATTTATTCAACACTAATAAAATTGACTAAATTGATTTCATAACCTAGTACTGTGATGAGTTGTGCTCTGCTGTTGAAAAAGCATTGCTATAGGCAATATGATCATTTTGGCCTAACACATGGATAACACAATCAACATCATTGTCAACTCTGAACATGCTTTGGCTAAAACCGACATCAGGACTAATAACTTTAAACAGGGAAGCACGATTAGCTCATTAATCAAAATCCAATGTATATTTAGAATACTCCACTTTCATGACAGCTGTCATCATATAAAAATATTGTATGGGTTGGGTCACCACTAGGAAATGTAAAACATGTGAAATTTGGGTACATCATGTCTGACAGGCAGCCAATATTTATGGTAGTTGGCTAAAGAGATTTTACTTCAAATAGACAAATGCTTAATATTTCCACAAAAGCATAGACATGACCCTAATTAGTAAATTTGCTAATAGATTTTTCTTCATTATCTCCAGGCCAATCTTTAGATATATTAGCTTTTAGAAAGTGGTACAAATTTTAGAACTATACTTTGAAATGTTTTAATGGCTTTTAAAATATTTGAGAGCAGCATGCTTTTATGAATACATAAGCAGTGGTGCTATCCTGAACTGTTAAATTGCCTTTCAAAAGTCAGCACTCAGTCGACTAAATTACAGTTTTATATATCCTTTTTTTGGCTTTTACAAAAAGTTCTTAGATTTACCATTAGACTTCAAGTGTTGTAACATACTAAAATTAACCCCTAGAGCCCACACACCACACAGCAACGTCCATTGTTCTTTAGAATGTTACCACTGGCTCTCTCACTGATGCAAATGCTCTGTATCTTGCCTCTCTCTGATGGGTACCACTAGCCACATGTGGCTTTTGAACGCTTGATATGTGCATGGTGTGAGTGAAAAACTAAATTTTTTGATTTAGACTCTTTTCAGTTAATTTAAATTCAAATAACTATGTGGAGCTAAGGGCTACTATATTGAGTAGCATTTTGAAAACAAAAGCAAGAAGGTCACTTGTATGCTTTACCCATTCAGATGGCTTCCAATAACCTCTTAAAGAAAATCTAAAATCCTCAATTTGGCATTCTTAGCTATTTCCAAGATCCTGGAGTTACTTAGTCAGTGTACTCCAGCCTCTTAGATCTTCTTTCTGTTCTTCTGGCAGGCCATGCCCCTTCTGACTATGGCACAAATTGTTCACTTGGCTTGGCAAGTTGTTCTTTCCCTTCTCATTCAACACTCCTTGGATGGCTTCCTTTCTCCTGACCGATGCCTGCTTCTTCCCTTGTTAGTTTTCTTATTTGTACCCATTCATTCAGTAGACATCTGTTGAGTTCCATTTATGAGCCAAGCACTGAGCTAGGTATTGCAGAATGACAGCAAAGACAAGAAACTGGCCAAAAATGTTTCTTGTCCTTGTGGAGCTTATCGTCTAGTTGGGAGGAGAGGTTTTTAAATAAATAAACAAAAATTTAAAAATTATAGGTACATGAAGCCAGAGCACAAAATGCCAGCAGGTAGGGAGAAGCTTTTGTAAGGATACGGAATTTTTGGTGAGATCTTGCAAGGAAAAGTGGAGATAAAGGTATGCCTTTTTATAAATTTAAAACAATATTCAAAAAGCAAAACAATATAGAAGATTGGTGAATTTGACTATGTTGAACATTTTTTGAAAACCTGAAATATAAAACTTAAAGTTAAAAGACAATCACAGACTGGAGGCAGATATTTACAGTCTGTAGGTGGGAAGAACAGAAGACGAGCACTGAGGAACACATATCCTGGCCATACAAAAAGCTTGTCCCACGGTTATATATTTATTTATGCCTTTAAACTCCGTGAGAGCAGGGACCCTATCCTGTTTTTATTCTCCTGGCATGGTGCTTGGTATATAATCCAAAGCAAGGTCGATAAATTCAATGAGGCTATATACGAAGTTTTTTAAACCTAAAAAGGTAGAATAATTTTTTTTTTTTTTTTTTTTTTTTTTGCGGTACTGGGGATTGAACTCAGGACCCTGCGCTTGCTAGGCAAGCGCTTATTCCACTGAGCTATATTCCCAGCCCTAAAAGGTAGAATAATTGATGCAAAATAATTACAGAAGAAAAAATATTACTGGTTATCAGTTATCATTTGCTTTGAATTAGATCACGTTACTCAAAACTTTTAGGGTACAACCTCTGAGGTATAAGTCATAATTTCCAACAATGAAGGATTTGTTGATATTCCAGAAATTTTCAGGTTGTCTTAACAGAGTACCTCAGAAATCCCTAGTTCTTATTTTCCCTTAAGACTAAGGGAACAAAGTTGAGGTGCAGCCAGACTAGTTTATATTAGACACTAGAAATAACTTTGTATTACTGCAAAATGCTTAAGACTGCCTGGGGATTCTGAGAACAAGAACTTCGGTGGAACCGGGTGGGTCCCGTCCTATGTGGAACTAGAAGCAATTATCAGCGTCACAGATGTCCTTTGCATTTGAACTTCTGCTTCCCTACTAGGTAGATACGAACATCTTAACCTTCGCTAAGATCTAAGGCGGAAAGGACACTGCAGAAAAGAGCAAGAAAGCCCGGTGCTCAATCCTCAAGAACCTCTAGTAATGTTAGAAGCGCGTGCTACCCCCAAAAGACCGGAGGCAGCAAAGGCTGGGGGAGGGCACGGATGCAGAGGAGTGCTCCTTTTTTCACCTGTACTCCAGTTTTTCTATCCATTCACTGATAAGCATTTGAAGGGCACCTTTCAAAACCCACACTATGCAATGTGCTCCGTAGAACGAATACGAGAAATTATCAGTGCTCATTCTTAAAACACGAGCAAATTTGAAAAGGTTCATATGCATGAAATAAGAAGATGTACCAAAGCAGTTGACAGCACACGAGAAATAGCTGTAGTGAAGGTACAAAACGAACAGTAAGGGCTGGGCACACTGCGAGTGAGAAGAGATGCGAAACAAGGATGGAGTGAACTTGAACAGTCACTGAAGAGTTGAGAGAGCATTTCAGATACAGGCCAAGGGTGGGTGAAACCCTGAGGGAGGGATATTCGGGAATATTAGAGCGTGTCATTAAATGGAAGGCTCTGACTTTAGTTTGGATGTTTTAGAACGCATAAGAGGTGACAAAGTGAAATAATTGAGTCTGGGTGGCCACAGACTGCTTTGAAAATCAGCCGGAAAAATATATATGTATGTACAAGGGTAGCTGAGATAAGTGTAATGCCGATGTCTATTGGTTTATTGAAAGGGATGGCTCATGCTTAAAAAGTTTTCTTTTCTCCTGAGCACTTTTGCATGATTATATTAGAAGTAATTTGAAGACAACAATATGCACTATAACAACGATTGCTGAATTCCTAACATCTCGTTTGATGAAGCTCTATATTGCTTCTAATTTTTTTATTACTTGTTACTGTCTTTAATTGTTTGATTAATTTTGCGTTCTTATATCTGGTCATCTGAGCAACTTTGTTGAAGATAACAATATGTAATATAACCATTGTTAATTCCTATCATCTTGTTTTGAAATCCTGTATTGTTTTTATTGTTTTTGTATTGTTTTGTTTTTATCTTCATTGTTGTTATTTTGTGGGGTTTTTTTCTCTTCAAAAAAAAAAGAAAATCAGCCAGAGATTTGTGCACTTGAGGACGGAAGAAGAAAGAAGTTAGTGCGTGTTCTGGAATGTTTCAAGGATTTGTCTGGGGCTAGTTCATAGTTAAGTACAAGTATTTCATATGGATTTGGTGTATAATAAAAGATCAGCCTGCTTTCTCTACTTTGTTTTTATATCATAATATAAAAGTAATGCTAGAGTTGTTAAATGACTGCCCAGTTATGGTAGAACCCATCAGGAAAAGTAGCTCGGGTATAACTGGCAAATCTCATCATTAGGCAACTTATGCTGAACTTTACTTTTATGTTTAAAATTCTTTCCCAGAATTTTGTCCTTCTTTGGAGTTGCACCTGGGCAAAAAACATCGGTAACACACCTAATATCTAACAATATGAGCAATTCAGACTCCCTAACTATAGAATAGTAATAGTTACCTTCCAAGTCCCCAATTTAATGAATGCACAATATTCACATGTCCCTGGAAAAGGGAATTAAGATGTATCCTATAGCCTCTGTATCAGGGCAGCGGGTGTGTGTGGAAGGTGAGTAGGAAAAGTCTATCTGCATGAAGGTAGAATTTTCCTAGCAAAATAACCCATTCTAAGAGAAGCAAGCATATATCCCTGGATAAATCACATTTTAGCACTGGTGAAAGAAGACAATATTGAGTAGTTGTCCATTATTGTTTTTAAGAATGGAAAATTATTCATCAGCCAAATGTTTATGGAAAGAAAGCATATATCACAATATAATCATTAGACAAAATAAAAATCTAAGGTAAAGGCACTAAAAGAGACAAAGAAGGGTGTTCTACATTGATTAAAGGTATAGACTATTAGTCATAAATTTTTATGAACATTGCAACATAGCTGTGAACATATAAAGCAAAGACAGAATAAGTGGTGAAAGTGATCACTGAACAATCACAGTCATGTCCAAGCTGGGGGTCAGTGTGGCCCCCCCAAGATCATAAACCCGGGTGTCCAAACTTTTGACTTGCATGGACTATAGCAAATGAAGAGGGTAACATTATAGAACATATAAGTAAAATTTCCTTCATTTTTTGTATTTTTACTGTAACATTTCCGGTATTAACAGTGTCATATATGTAATTATAACAATAACAATATAACGAGCAAAAAACTATTAGATACATTTTTGTACTTATATCACAGCTGCTAAAAAACTATTTTAACTTATGGTTTAGATCTAAAATATTCCTCAAAAGTCACATGTATTTGGAAGATGGCTGGATCATGGAGTTGCTGTACTTATCAATGGATTCATATATTAATGAGTTCCGTGGCTGCACGTGCTGTTAAGTGACACCTGGGAGGAGATAGATCAGCAGAGTGTAACCTGGGAGGGTGTATTCTTACCCTTGGCTGCTCCCTTTTCTCTGTGCTTCCTGGCAGCCATGCAAAGAGCAGCTATTCTTCACCATGCCCTTCTTTCACGTAGTTTCTTCCTCGGAGCTAATCAATCAACTATGGACTCAACCCACTGAAACTGTGAGTCAAAATAAACTCCTCCTTTAAATTGTGTATATTGAATGTTTTGTCCCAGCAACGGGAAAGTGACCAATACAACTTATTAAATTGTTTTATGAAATAACACAAGCCCAAGTTTAAAAATTAAATAAAAATTTTTGTCAGCTCAATAACAATAAATGCGTATCTTCAGAGGCACACATACATGTAGATCTGTTGAAATTCTATTATTGCTACATTTTACTCCTCAAGTTTCAAAAGCACATGCAATGCCTGAAACGTGTGTTTCAATTCCACCAACTGTGTGCCAAGCCAAAGAGGTAGTTAGCACTGCACTGTGCTTTCCCCTGTACAGTCTGCTGTTGTTGCCTTTGTAGTAGTCTATAACGGAGCCAACATAATTGAGTTGTGAAAAATGTCATCAGAAATCGCACAATTAAAAGTTTATGATTTTGTGGGGCCATATTACTAGCTGTCCAAGGTCACACACTGCCTTTGGGCCATGAATTAAACATGCTTATCGTAAGTGTTTTATTATGTGATTTTTATCAATATTTTTCATGATTTAATTGAGCAGTGCTTGAGTGGAAACTGAGTAAGTGACAAAGGAAGTCTGTGTAGGGGAGGTCACAGTGCAGTGTTAACTCCACCTCCTCCGTGTGTCACACAGTCTAGTAGATCTGGAGCCTTGTGTATGAGACTTTACATATGTTTGTCCAACTTCACAATAAAATGCAGTGGTTATCAATACTAGTACTTCCACATGTGTGCCTGTGAAGACAGGAATTTATTGTTATTAAGCATAATGTATGCTTTCTTATCTAATTATTAAACTTGGATTTTGTGTTATTTGGCTTTAGTGTTATAATAAAAAGTATAAAGAACAAAGTTTTGTTAATTAAACACACTAACTATATTGTATATTTTATATGCAGCCCAAGATAGTTTCTTTACACTGAGTGTGACCCTGGCAAAGCCAAACAGTTGGACACTATGATTTAGAACCTCTTCTGGCTCAGTTCCTGTGGACTAGTTGTTGAATTCTAGGAAAAATTCAGAGATATTGGAATATCAATTTCTCATACAAGCACTAAAATTATCTGAGTAGCTTGAACTGACTCAAGTTAATGTAAAAAATAAGGACATTTATCTATCTACACAACTGATTTCCCAAGGTAGAATAACATTGGTTTCATTCTATGGTCAACACTCTACTACTGAGTCACATCCTTACATCCTTTTTGTTATGCCTTTATCACCTCAGAATATGCGCCCAACCTGACTCAGTGAGTGGGGATTGCCTCTGGCTTGAACTAAGCAGGTCATATCCATGGTGATCTTATATAATCTAATCTCCTTGAAATAAAAGAAATATAAGGTTTCTGAAAAGTCCTGTGTGGTAACAATGAGTATTGTTTAGGCAGTGAAGATCTTCCATGATTCTGCCTTAGTATCTGGGCTGGTGGGAGAAGACGGAAAGCACCCTTAGTTGGAAAAACTTATGTGAGGGTACTGGAACACCAGGTCATTAACAAGTGCAGTGTCTGTAATACTTTCTTAAGAGCTGAAAGGACATGTGCACCTTAAACTAATAAAACCACCAAAATATAGTTTGCTAATTTGAATTGTTTTCCATTCTTTAGTTTGAATTGGGTTTCTTATTTTATTGGTGTTGATTTGGGCTAGCATCATATGTTCCAAGCACTGGGAGAAAGTTGCCTAAGAAAAGTTAGTGCTATGGCTTTTATCTAGACATCTCCCTAAGGCTCATGCAGTCACCGGTGGGGAGTTTTGAAGGGGGCTGGATTCGGGTGTGTGAATGTGGGTTAAGGTGCAATACTGGGATTAAGGGTCTGGGTAATGGAAGTCCTGCCTTGAGTATAATGGCATCAATCAATAGATTTGTAGCCTGGATGGAATATAAAGGGACAGAAGAAAGACAGACTTTCTCCTGCTGCTGCTTCTGCTGCTGTTTCTTGCTGCTCTCTGCCAGCCATGCCGTGGAGTATTTCTCCCCTGTGATGCCCCTCTGTCATGCCACACTGCTTTGGAACCAGCCAAGTATGGGCTGAATCCTCTAAAAGCTGTGAGATTAAATAAGCCTTTCCTCCTTTAACTTTGGGCATCAGGTATTTCGTCTCAGCAAGGAGTAATGTACCTAAGAGGGCTAGCAAAACCCTGTGAGTTTGGGATACTATAACAAATGAACAGATGATGAACTTGCTGTGCAGCATTTGATATGAAAGGAATTCAAGAAAAATATTCATCAGATTTCTGGAGATTTGGCTAAAATAGTCAACAGTCATCATATAAAAGTGTTTTTCCATGATTTGTGGCTTAATTATACTTGAAATCATTAATTTCTTGATAGGTGGATTTAAACTGCAGAAATTTTAGTTCAGCTTTTCCCCTTCCCGTGACATTATTTTAATGTTAATACTAGTTTATATATGGCTTCTTTCTTTAATAATGCAACCTCCTTGAGCCTCCCATCTGTGAAAACCTCATAGCTCAAAGCATCCACTTGGCATGTATACAGGGACTCTGACCTCAGCCTCAATGAATTTCTATACATATAAGTGTGGTTTCCTGATAAAGAAAAGGAAACCCTGTCTCTGTGTCATCATGAGCCTAACACACAGGCCAACTTTTTGTTTTTTAACTGTGTCTCTAGCTCATAATGAGCAACTCTGTACCTACTCCAAATAGGGGAAAAAGTTTAACTTATGCGACATGCTGGAAAGGTATTTTAAAGTTGATCAGGCTTTTTGGGTCTAATTTAATTTGTGTCAGATTGCTGTCAATGATTAGGATAGCTATTTAAGATTTTTGTTAAAAATCTGTTACATGGACTTAATGGAAGCCCTCCCACACCAGGCTGTTCACTTCCCCCTGTGAAATTTAGGTTACAGAGTCTTCACAGATGTTGTGAGGAGACATCAATATGAAAAGGATAGGATACAAATTAAAGTCAGAGCTGGACCCTAACTGCCAGTGTTGAACTTTGCTTTAAAACATCTGTCACATAAAAGCAAACATTCAGAGCCATTGCATCTTGCAATAATTGTCTTTACTTTTCATATCTTTGGCATGTTCATCATTTTGTGTGACTGCACTCTTTGGGACTTTTCTTACAAATGATTACTTTTATAAACATCCCTGATTTCTCTACACAAAGCACTTGCAAAGCTTTGGTACCAACACTATCAAGGGGGATGATTCAAGGCAGAGCTGGAATGCTGTTGCCTCATAGGATGAAAAGCCACAGGCTCTTGCAGAGTACTTAAATGAATGTATGTAACTCATACCTGCCAATGTGAGATCCATTTTGCTCTTGTAGTCCTCCTACAAGGTTATTTTTCATTATTTCAAAATTTATATCTACTAACCTTGTTTCACAGATGTCAATGGCCATGGAAAGTATTAGGCCATGGAACTATTTGGTACAATCAAGGAAATTTTAAGAGACTCTTTGAATCACTCCTATATTTGTTATGCATTGCATATTTCTTTCAGGTTTTGTTTCATAGCTTTACTTTTTTTTCTTTATTCTGTTTTCATTTCTGTCTCCCAGGCTTTGTGTTTGAAAACCACAAATCTTCTATTTTTTCTCTCCTTATTTCATTCTCCATTCTGCCTGCTTGATCTCCTTTGCCCTGCTTTACTTTCATTTCTTTTAAAGAGTGAATAATTTCTCTGAAAGTGTTTCAAGTGTCCTGTGGGCTCCAGATAAGGATCCGACTGCCAAAGGCAAGACCAAGGGGAGACATGAGCACCAGGTCCCTCAGTCCCACAGTCCTCAGACCAGCTCCAGGAACAGTGCTTGCTTCTCAGTGCTTGGTGAGTAGGGACTGAGCCCAGCAGCAAAAGTGCAAAGAGACTGTAGGCAAGTATTTCTAAAATAATCTTTACGTTTATTCATATAAATGGAGCAAAAGATTTAGATTAATCCTGTCCCTTAGTTTATTAAAAAACCCTTTAATTTCATAAGGTTTTATATAATAAGTTAGAGACATTAAGAAAAAGGGATTTAAAAATTAATAGAAAAGGATATGAACCATTCCAACCTAATCCACCTTTTATCTGATATCCTTAACTGGTTACCATGGTTACCTAGTTCCTTTGACTACCATGTGCTCCATAAGACTATATCAGCCCTCACTTCCTCTTTGTTTCAAATGAAATCTCCTTCATACTAAAGTTGAGAGAAGTGCTCAAGTTCATGAATGGTGAGGCTCAGATCCTAAGGTTTTGCTATTTTAATTTGCCCCCTAACTAATTATGTAATTTAAAAGTTTTTTCAAGTATTTGTATTTCCCCTCAAATGTCTGAGAGAATGTTTAAGTTTTTGTTTCCATATTTGCCCTGTTATGGTTTATATCTAGATATGCCCCCCCTCAAGTCTCGTGCATTGTCTTGGTTACTTTTCTCTCGTTGCTGAGCCAAAATACCCAACACCCAAAATGAAGGAAGGAAAGATTTATTTAGCTTACAGTTTGTGGAGGTTTCAGTCCATGCTTGGCTGCTTCTGAGGCAGAGTGGCACATGGCAGAGGGCAAACTGTTCACGGTGGCAGCACACAGCAAAAAACCACAAAAGCAAAAGGGAGGAATGGCTGCAAGCAGCCTTTTCCTTCCCTTACACTGTAAACAGCCTACCCCCACCCAGGGGGCAGGTACCTCTCACATAACCTCCATGCCCTCCACTTGCACAGGCTCAGGATATATACAAAGTAAGCACCCTGGCTTCCTGCTGAATCACTCAGCCAAACCTCTAGACTCCTCAAGTTGACACAATGTGTCAACCATAACATGCACTCATAGGTGGGGTTTTTGGGAACTTGGATTCTGGGCATCCAGTCTGGATTAGTCTGCTGACGAATTTATAGCCAAATGTGCTATTGGGAACCAAAGCCTGGTGGGAGGAGGTGGGCCTGGGGATGTGGTCTGAAGGGTATATCTCCGTCCCTCCTCTTTTCATGATTCTCTACTCCCTGTCTGCCATAGCATGAGCAACTCTTCTTTGCCATGCTGCTCTACCTTGGAGCCAGCTAACTATGGACTAAAACCTGTACAAACTGTGAACCAAAAATAAACATTTCCTCCTTTAATTTGCAGGTGCTGGGCATTGTGTCTCAGTGGTGAGGAGAGTAACTATGACAGAGAAGGGTGATAGTTGTTGTGACTATCTGATCATTTGGTTGAGAAACCTTTGGACTGGATCTTGGGAGGAATTTTTTTTTTATTTTAAAGAGAAAAGAACAAAAACAATATAACAGGGGCTGGGGATATAGCTCAGTGGAATAAGTGCCTGCCTAGCAAGCGCAGGGTCCTGAGTTTGATCCCCAGTACTGCCAAAAACAATATAACAAAAAAGAGACAAAAACAAAACAATACAAAAACTATAAAAATGATACAGAATTTCAAAATAAGATGATAGGAAATCAACAATGGTTGTTGTATTACTTATTGTTATCTTCACAGGAGTTGCTCAGATTACCAGATATAGGTATGCAAGATTGATCAAACAATTAAACATTTACTGCTCCTTTCAATAAACCAATAGAAATTAGTAGTACAATTGTCTCAGCTATCTTGTGTATATATAACTGTATTTTTTCCTTTCCTTCTTTCTTTTCTCCTTTCCCTCAACTGAGTTGTTCTTTCCTATTGAGCAATTTCTTTCCTTTTCACAATATCTATTGTACCATTCATAATTTTTTTATGCTTTGAGATTCTTACACTAGGGAGATGTTGTGGTGTCTACACATATACAGGTCTGATTTATTTCACTTATGAGTATGGTCTCTAGTTGCATCCACTTACCTATAAAAGACTCAAGCTAATCAATCTTTATGGCTGAGTAGTCCTCCATTGTATAAAAATACCACATCTTTTTTATTTATTCCACAGTTGATAGGCATTTGGGTTGTTTCTAAGATTTTGCTATGACAAATTGTGCTGCTATAAACATAGGTGCACATATAGCATTGTGGTATGATGTCTTTAATTCTTCTGGGAAAAGACCTAGAAGGGGAATAGCTGGGTTAAGTGGGACCTCTAATCTGAATTTTTTGAGGAATCTCCAGACTGATTTCCAAAGTGGTTGCACCAGTCCACATTGCCACCAATAATGAAGAAGGGTAAAGACCATCTATTCCAATTTTCTGTAGGGCTTTTATCATGAATGAATGTTGGACATTATGAAAAGCTTTTTCTGCATTAACTGAGATGATCATGTGATTTTTGTTTCTGGCTCTGTTGATATGGTGTATGACTTTTATTGATTTGCATATATTGAATCATCCCCATGTTCCTGGGATAAATTCCACCTGATCACGGTGTATAATCTGCTGGATCATTTGTTGAATTCTATTTGCTGGTATCTTATTGAGGATTTTTTGCATCTATGTTCATTAGGGAGATTGGTCTGCTGTTCTCTTTTCTGATTGTATCTTTCTCTGGTTTTGGGGGATAATACTTGCCTCCAGGAAAGGCTTAGGAAGTATTGATTTCCTTTCACTTTAATTAAAGAGTTTGAAGAGTATTGGCAATAGATCTTCACTAAATTTTATATAGAAATCAGCAGTGAATCCATTAGGATCTGGGCTTTTATTTGTTGGTAAGTTTTAATTACATTTTCAACCTCACAAACTGATATTGGTTTATTGAGAATGTTTATATCTTCTTGATTCAGCTTTGGTAATCCATATGTATCTCAGAATCTGTCCATGTCATCTGTATTTTCCATCCTATGAGTGTGAAGTTTCTCAAAGTATTTATTGATGCTTTTCTGAATTTCCACAGGATCTGTAGTGACTTCACTCTTATTCCTCAGTGATGAACTTGAGTCTTTTCTTTCATGTTTTTGATAAGGTTGGCTAAGGGTTTCTCAATTTTATTTATTTTTTCAAAGAACCAACTCTTCAATTCATTTATTCTTTGTACTGTTTTCTTGGTCTCCATTGTGTTAATTTCTACCCTGATCTTTATAATTTCCTCCATTCTATGAGCTTTGGGTTTGCCTTGCTCTTCATTTTCCTAGAAGCTTGAAGTGTGCTGTTAGAATATTTGTGCTCATTCTGATTTCCTGATGTGAGAATTCAGTTACAAATATCCCTCTTAGCACTGCTTTCATAGCATCCCATAGGTTCCAGTATATTGTGTCTGCATTCTCATTTAGTTGTCAATATTGTTTAATTTCTTCCTTTATTTTATCTGAGACCCATTGATTGTTTAGGAGGATATTGTTTAATTTCCATGTGTTTATGGAGTTTTTGCAGTTTCTTTTATCATTAATTTCTAATTTTATTGCACTATGGTCAGATATTATGCATGGGATAATTTTAATTTCTTTGTATTTACTTAAGCATGTTCTGTGGGCTAGGATATGGTCTATTCTAGAGAACATTCTATGTGCAGCTGAGAAGAATGTGTATTCTGATGATGCTGAGTGGAACAGTCTAAAAACATACACAGTCCATTTGTTCACAGATTTGCTTCAGTTCTGTTATTTCTTTGCTGATTTTTTGTGTAGTTGATCTATTTCTTTGTGATAATGGGGTACTGAGGTCTCCTGTTACAATTGTGTTACTGCTTATTTGATTTTTTATGTCTATTAATAATTGTCATATATTTGTATGCTTTGTATTTGGTGCATATATACTTATGATTGTTATCTCTTCCTCTTGAAGTTTCTCTCTAGCAAGTACATAACAACCTTCTTTATCCATCTTGATCATTCTTGATTTGAAGTTACCATTGTCTGCAAAAAGAATACCATCCTCCAGCTGTGTGGAAGATTATTTTCCATCATTTGATTTTCAGTCTATGAATTTCTTTTTGCCTGAAATGTGTTACTTATATGCAGCATATTGTTGGATCTTGTTTCTGATGGCCCTAAATAGGAGGTTTGTTGTACTAGTATAGGATTTTTTTTTTCTCACTTATCTGGCATGTTTACAGACAGTGCTTCTTTTGAGTCTACCAGTAAGTTTAAAGGAAAAGCCGGATAAAATAGGTATTACTAGCATTCTTATTTTGTACATAAGGAAATTTAAAATAAGGGATGCTAAGAATCTGTATGGATTCCTTTAAGCTTAGGCCTAGGTTTTATCCCACCCCTGTTTGCCATTCTAAGTGTTGTGCTCTGAGATCTGATAGATTTCAGAACACAGTACTCCAAAATATGGCTCTTTGGTATTCAAAGAAAGAGCCTAAGCAAAGAGATCTCCTGCTTTTCTCCAACTAAGTCATAAAAGAATTATCTTTCTGTCTAAAGTAGGTCAAAGAATGTTATTCCAGAAGTTGCTCTCTCTGTACCTGGAAGAAATGAACGTTCCTATCTCTAAAGTCACAGGGACACAAAGAAGAATCAATCCAAACAGGCTTTGCTAAGTTCCTCTAATTTATCGCCATTGGATCATAACCTGTCCTCTAGGGTCCCTACTTCTGAAGGCTTCCATATCATGTAAAGCTTAAAAGTTTGTGTGTTTTTCCCTTAATAACCTGTCCTTTGTTGTAGATGTCTTAGCCCCAAACCTGACGATGCGTAATAGATAACACTTTCTCCTCTATAGATCTCTTACTAGGTAGTTTACCCATATAGTGGCCTTTAAATTGTGGGATAGTGTATGTGCTTGGGCAAGATCCATTTATCTTTAGAAAGAGACTAGAAGCCTACCTTAATGGGTTTGTCAAGGAAAACAAAGTCTCTTTCTCCTCAATATCTGACCTGAAATGGCTTCAGACACAGTACAGTGTAAAAGTCACTAAACTGGAAGTCAGGAGAGCTTGAGTGTCAGATCTCACATAAAACTGTGTAATATTGGCTAGATGTCTCAATATCTCTGGGTTTCAGTGTGTTATCTGAAAGCTGATGAAGAGAACCCAGAGAGACACGCCTGTGCTTCCCCACAAGCGTGCAAGGCAGGTGGAGCTCTGGACACCTTCTGGAGCCATGGTGGCCACTCTGATCATCATCCTCACCCCCATGGGAGACAAGCTGAACTCCTGACAGCAACAGCAGCTGCAGTGACTCTGCCCTGCCCTCACCCCCTCCAGCATGGGAACTGAGCTGGGTGCTGGGCAATTTCTGAAGCCTCAGTGACCATAACCTGTGCCCCCCTACCCTTGTGGAAACCAGACTGAACCCTGGACGGCTTCAGGAACACCAGTGAGACTTGCCCAACCCTCACCCACTGGCTCAGGAGCCAATCTAATGTAAGAAATCTTTGGGAGCATCTGTGACCACACATTGCCCTCACACACCAGCCCGGATCCCTGCTGAATGCTGGGGACCTTGGGATCCTCACTCTGCCACTCCCACACCATCCTGGGAGTGAGGCTGAGCTCCAGAGAACCTCCGGATCTTCAAAAATGACAAAATGAAGGAGCAAAATGCAATCTCAGACCTCTACTCCACCCAGATCAAGTCCAGGAGACATCACCACAGAAGACCTTGAAGCCATACATCTGAAATTCCTCAAATGATAGCAACTAAAGTAAAGAAACAACTCCATCAGGCCATAGAGACATCAGATCAGAAATAATCTGTCAAGTAAAAAAAGAAAGGACAACAATAATGAAAGAATTGCTCAGCACATCCAAAGAACACATTGATAAGAAAATAGAGGAGCATATAAAACTCATGGAAACCTTGAATGAACAATATAGGAAACAACTAAAATGCATTAAATAAATTCAAACAGACATGCAGGAAGGTAAAAATTCCATGGAAGGCATGCAAAACTGCCTGAAGGACACTTAAGATAGACTTAGAGGCCTTGAAGACAGCATTGCCATTAACAAATGTGAAAGGAAGGCTCTCTTAAAAACAACAACAACAAGGAATCAGTAAATAGCAATACAACAACTGCAAGATGAAGCAAAGAAAAACAATATAAGATTATAGGTATAAATAAAACATCAGATGTCAACACAAATGACATAAAAAGACTATTTGCAGAAATTATAGCAGAAAATTTCCCAAGCATGGAAAAAGAATCAGATATACAGAGAAGTGAAGCACATAAAACTCCAAGTATCCATAACCAATATAAATCTACACCCCAACATATATTGATCAAGATCCCAGAAATTCAACAAAAGATCAGAATATTAAAAGCTGTTAGATAAAGCAAAGAGATTACCTATAAAAGCAAGACCATCAAAGTCACAGCAGATTTCTCAACACAAATCCTCAACTCAAGAAGAGTTTAGAGTGAAGTATTTCAGGTCCTAAAAGAATGTAACTTCCAATCCAGATTGATATACCCTGAAAAATTAACTTTGAAAATTAATGGAGAGGTAGGAACTTTTCTCCACTGCTGATGGGAATGCAGACTGGTGAAACCACTGTGGAAAGCAGTTTGGAAATTCCTCAGCAAACTAGGTCTAGAGGTCCCATTCAACCCAGCTATTCCCTTTCTGGGTATTTTCCCAGAAGATCTGAAAACATCATATCACAGTGATATATGTGCACCTATGTTCATAGTGGCACAATTTGTAATTGCTAAATTGTGGAAGCAACCCAAATGTCCATCCACTGAAGATTGGATAAAAAAATTGTACTTTTATGTAATGGAGTATTATTCAGCTATAAAGAAAGATAAACTCGAGGCTTTTATACATAAATGATCACCAGTAGAGACCATAGTCATAAGTGAAATAAACAAAACCTCCATGTGTAAGGAACATATTGTCTCACTAGTGTAGTAACCTGAAAGAGTAGATAAAAAGGAGGAGGTACGATAGACATTGTGAAATGAAAGGAAAATGCTCAAAAGTAAGGGGCAACTGGGGTGTGGGAAAGGAGAAGGGAAAGAAGGGGAAATTATATATGTATGTATATATAGAATAGTTAACAATTGTACTACTCTCTTCTATTGCTTACTGAAAGGAACAGTTAATGATCACTGGTTTGATCATTATTGTATGTCTCTATTTGTTTTCCTGAGAAACCACTTTGAAGATATCAATAGTAATACAACCAACATTGTTAATTTCCTACCACTTTGTCTGTAACTCTGTATTGTTTGTATTGTTCTTACACTATTTTGTAAATGGATGTCTGTTTGTTAATATGTTTTCTTCCTTTATTCTTAAAATAAAGTATTTTAAAAAATAAAAGAAATTAATGGAGAAATACGATACTTCCATGACAAAGAACAACTGAAGACATTTATGAACACCAAACCAATGCTGCAAAGAATACTAAAAGATAATATAGACAGGACAAAAATGACAACAATTCCTAGAACAACAACAGAAAGAAGCCACCAGTCAGGGCAAGCAATTAAACAGAGGGGGAAAGCAGGGAACCAACAGGAAAAGATCATGACCAAGATAAGCCAATACATATCAGCTATAAGCATCAATGTAAAGATAGGAAAGGAAGAAGTGAAAGTATCATTATTTGCTGATGACATGATATTTACATAAAAGTCCACAAAAAGTCCACCAAAAGGCTTAAATATATAGTAACCAAATTCAGGAGCATAGCAAGATACAAAGTCAACATTCAAAAATCAAAAACATTCCTGTACACAAACAACAACTTGATTGAAAAAGGAGTTAGGGAAACCACACATTTGATAATAGCATCTACAAAGATGAAATACTTGGGAATCAATCTAACAAAAGAAGTAAAAGATCTATACAGTGAAAATTATAGTACTCTGAAAAAAAAGAAGGAAGAGGAGTTCAGAAAATGCAAAGATATTCCTTGATCATGGATAGGAAGAACTGACATTGTGAAAATGGCCATACTACAAAAATTGTTGTACAGATTCAATGCAGTCCCAACTAAAATACCATTAGTATACATCACAGATCTTGAGAAAACATCCTTAAAATTCATCTGGAACTAGAAGGGACCTAGAAATCCAAAGCAACCTTGGGCAACAAAGGAAAGGCAGGAGGCATTACAATCCCTGACTTGAAATTATACTACAAAGCTACTATGATAAAATCAGCATGGTACTGGCAAAAAAATAGACCTGAAGATCAATGGAACAAGTTAGAAGATGCAGAAACAGCGACAAACACACTCAACCACCTCATTTTTGACAAAGGGACCAGACATATTCACTGGAAGAAAGATAGCTTCTTTAATAAATGGTGCTGGAAAAACTGGCTCACCACATATCAAAGACTAAAAGTAGAACCATGTCTACCACCATGCACCAAACTCAAGTCAAAATTGATTAAAGATCTATATATTAAGAAGAGAAACACTAGATCTTGAAGACTTAGGAGTAGGTAGAGAGTTCATGAACAAAAACCAAACTGCATGGGAAATAGTTCAAAGAATCAACCACTGGGATCTCATTTTATTAAAGTTTTTGCACATCAAAAGAAATCACCAACAGAGTAAAAAGAAAACCCAAAAACTGGGGAAAATTTTAGCCAACTGTCCCTCAGAGAAAGGACTTTTATCTAGAGCATATAAAGAATTTTTAAAAAATCAGACCTCCAAAATTCAAAGACCCAATCCAGAAAAAGGGAACTGAGATGAATATACACCTCTCAGATGAGGAAATACTAATGGCAAATAAATATATGAATAAATGTTCAACATCATTAGTCATTTGAGAAAAGCCAATTAAAACAACACTGAGATTCCATCTCACCCCAGTAAGAATGGCTATCATCAAGAAATTGACCAATAACAAACGCTGGAGAGGCTGTGGTGAAAAAGGAACACTACTCCACTCCTGGTGGTAGTGTAGATTGGTAAAACCATTGTGGAAATAGTTTGGAGATTCCTCACAAAACTATGATTAGAAATCCCACTTAACCCAGGTATTCCCCTTCTGGACATTTTTCCAGAAGAATTAAAACATCATACCACAACAATATTAGTGCACCTATATTTATGGCAGCATAATTTGTCATAGCTACTTGGAAACAATCCAAATGCCCGTCAACTGAGGAATGGATAAAAAAGATGTGATATTTTTATACTATTGGAAAAATTTACTCATCTATAAAAAAAGATAAACTTGAGGGTTTTATATGTAAGTGGATGCAACTATAGATCATACTCACAAGTGAAATAAATCAGACCCACATTTGTAAACATCATATTGTCTCCCTAGTGTGAGAACCTGAAAGAGTACATAAACCCAAAATGTACAATAGATAATATGAAAGGGAAAGAAATTACTCAAAGGAAGGAACAACTGGGATGAGGGAAAGAAGAAAAAGGAAGAAAGTAGGAAGGTAAAATATAAATATAAATATATATACATATATAAGGATAGCTGGGATAACTTTACTCTTCATTTCTGGTGCTTTATTGAAAGGAAAAGTTAATGCTTAAAATTTTTCATATTTTGACCAATTTTTCATGATTATATCTGGTAATCTGAGTAATTGATTTGAAGACAATAATATGCAAAAGAACAACCACTGGTGAATTCCTATCATCTTGTGTAGTGAAACTCAGTATCATCTCTAAGGTTTTTTAAATAATTAGTTTTTATTCTCTTTAATGGTTTGAACAATCTTCAATTCTTACATCTGGTAGTCTGAGCAACTTAGTAGAAGATAACAATATGCAATATAACAACCACTGTTCATTCCTATCATTTTGTTTTGAAACCCTGTATCATTTTTAATGTTCTTGCTTTGTTTTGTTAATGTGTATGATGTTGGTATTTTGCTATTGTTCTTTTTTTTAACTACTCTCTTTAAAATAAAATAAAAATAAAAGCTGATGAGTTTCCCTGCAAGGCCTCAAAAGTTCCTTTTTCCATTAAAGGTCTTGTGGTGGATTGACCACTGGTGGTCAACCTACAACCCCCCGCTGAACTGAATAAATGTGGTTCTGGGTGTGGGAGGCCCACCTGGGGATTGTTGCCAGCAGCATAACAGGTAGAACTGGAGAAGCTGAAGGAGGCTATTGGGAGTGGAAAAAGGCTGTTGGAGCTGGGGGAAGCTGTCGGTTGTTTTTTTGTTTTTGTTTTTGCTGTTGGTTGTTTTGGAGGAGCTCATCATGCTGGCTTTCCTGATGAACTTGGCTGTTTTCATCCTCCAAGGAGCTCGGGACCTTGTTGGCACTGAGAATGGCTTTTGTTCACTTTGGGGGAGCTCTGGTCCTCACTCTGAGCATCGCTTCCCGGCTCCAGAGGGGAAGATGGTGCACTGCTGGTCTCTAGGAGAAGCTTGCTGTGTTCGTTTCCCTAATGGGAACTTGGCCATCCTGGTCATCAGAGGAGCTTGGGACCTCTCTGTTGCTGAGGATGGCTGTGGTACCTTGCGGGGAAGCTCTGGTTCTCCTGAGTGTCACTTCCAACTCTGGTGCAGATCCCTCAGCCTGCTAGCACAGATCCTTCATCCTACTGGCACAGACTTCCTAGATTCCTAGATACCCCTGACCTTTGGGCCTTCTGAGCACAGATGTGTGAAAAAGGCCTGCATGAGATGTTGGTGTGGGCTCTGGGCCTCCAGCTGGATTCATGGGAGGCATTGTTATGAGCTGTTGGTATTCCGCTAGACTCATGTAGGACATTGTTGCA
Source organism: Dinomys branickii (assembly GCA_004027595.1). Taxonomy (NCBI): domain Eukaryota; kingdom Metazoa; phylum Chordata; class Mammalia; order Rodentia; family Dinomyidae; genus Dinomys; species Dinomys branickii. The sequence goes on along the minus strand of PVLD010009245.1, from coordinate 37,855 downwards.
GGATCCAGGCTCTCAGCTGGATTCCTTGGTCTTTAGTGTGTGGACAGATTTCCTGCACTTTTGTGTATCATTCTTTGGGTGACTTATAAATAATCATATATAGTATGTGTCCTGTATTTTATATTGTTTTACCTTGCATAATAACCCCAAACCAACATAGATCTCTATATCTTGTTACATTTAAGTGGTAATCTGTAACTAAATCACTATATGGGGCTCCAGAGAAGCTGCAAAGTCTAGGAAAGCTCAGCATTATAAATCTTGAAGCACAATTATGTTGCAAAAATTTATTTAAATGGCTTGAGTATTGCTTCCTTAAGATGGTGTTCTAATGAAGATGGTATCTATATATAGTCATTCAAGATATTGCAACCAATACTACAAAGAGATGAGGTATACCAAGTAAATACATAAACAAATGGTTTTACTTTATTATTCCTCTTATGTCTCCTTCTACAAAAGGCTTGAGACAGCATAAAATGAAATACTCTGTCTTAGGAAGGTTTCTTTTCACTGTAAAGGAAAGAAACCCAATCAGCACTTAGCTGAAGCCATGAGGACTACTTATGGGATCTACCTTGCTATGGCAAAAAAAAAAAATTGAGCTGAATTCCGCAGGTGATCAAAGACTCTATTAGAACAAGAAAGAGTTTATTGATTAGAGACCGGTCACCATACACCCCCCAAGCAGGTCAGGGAGGCAGGGCACTTAACTGCCTTTGTTCCCACCTTATATACATTTTTGGTTTCCATGGTAATAGATTGGCATGTTTAGGCCTGGCCACAGTTGTTTTCCTTGTGTCGCATGACAGGGTCAGACTCCAATCTGTTCAATATATCCCCCTTTAGATAACCATACATTTTCTTTATGGTTACAATGTTTACCTAGGGCCAGGGAAGGAATGAAACAACCCAGGCAAAGTTTGTCTTTGGAGAAGCATTCCAGGGCAAAGTCAGGACTGCAAAGTTAACTCTTTACAACCCCTATGGGATGTTTCGCATGACACAATTTGAGGGTCCCATTAAGACTAGAATTATTCTATCTTAAAATGATATGCTACAAGTCGCCGTCTCTTACAACCTGTTGGATGGGCAGGGATGTTGGCGTAAATTGCACCAGGTGAGAATAGGCAAGAGGAGAGGTTGGTTGCTTTCATAAAATAACAAGGTTGGAGTTGGGTAGGTAAGAAAGTGAAGAGTTTTCCTAACAGAAGGTTTTGCTGCTAATATAAGAACAGGGGGTGTTTGGACTGTGAAAACAAAACAAAAGGTGCTGACAACAGACATGAAACAAGCTATTAAATGAAACAAGAAAGCATGACAATAAACAGTTAGGAAACCTAAATTAATTATAGTGGCTTCAATTTGGCTCTGATATATCTGACAGGATGCACAAGCACATGTGTTATTTATAAATAAAGCATATGTTTTCCTATGTGTAAACTATACTGCAGTACTTAAATAATTTTACAGGGGTCATTGAATGGAAAGCATCACCCATGGTGATTGCCAAATGGAAAAATCAAAGTGGCAGAACATTATTAGTAAGTCACTTCTTATATAAAAAGAGCATAATATTAACTAATACTTCTTTTAGGTATGTGAAGTATATCTGGAAGGTGTACTTGTGGGGATAAATTCAGATAGATATCTTTTAGGTGATCAAATCTATTAGTGTGACATACAATGAGTGGAACTATTAATACTTGAAGTGATACCGTCACATTTTAAAATCAATATGTAAGCATTATTTTTGCATGAACTTTGAATGTGTTTGGAGGTTCTAGGGATTGAACCCAGAACTTTTGCAGTGAACTACATTCCTAGCCCCCTTTTTATTTTTATTTTGTGACAGGATCTTACTAAGTCATTAAATTTCTCTGGGCTCAAATTGCAATTCTCCTGCCTCAGCCTCCCAAAGTTCTGGGGTTATAGGTGTCAGCCACAAAACTCAGCTCAATTTTGAAATATTTGTTCATCACAGAACACTGAACTGATGTGATGCTATGAAGAAAGAAGTCACTGACAAGAAAGGTAATATAAAGCCAGAGGCAAAGAATGGAGAATTTATTGGAACACACTGGAAATTTGCCTAGAAGGTAAATGACATAGAGGTAGGGCAGTAAAGAATTATATTCAAATTGTTTGAGTCTGTGATACCGTGACCCTGTGCTAGGAAAACCAGGCTATTAGTACATTAATTACTGGCAATTAGTATATAGTTATGTTTTTGGTAGATACCTGGAGTTGTTCTGTTGTGTTTACTTGTTTGGTGTTTTTTTAACTTTTTAAAATTTTTTAAATTGTGTTACTGTAAGTTCTAGTACTTGAAAGTGTCTAGCAAATCTCAAAATGTTGAGAATTATTGACTTAAGAGATGAGGAAAATATGCATCTTAACAGATCTAATATCAGATTATATGTACTCTATCTCCAGGGGTCCATGGGCCATCTTAGATTGCTTTCTACTGTTCTAACAGAAGACCTGAGCTGCATCATTGACATTAGCTTACATTTCTGAAGGCTGGAGGTCTAAGATCCTGTAGCTCTATCTGGTTAAGGCCTCGTGCTGTGTTACAAGGTGGCAAGGCAACAAGGCAAGTAGGTAAAGGTAAAAGTAACAGAGCATTAAGGTCATCTTCTTTTGTAGCAGCTCAAACTTATAGTAACCAATCCCGTTAATGATAACTGCATTCAGCTCTCTTAAACTAATCACTTCTTAATGATTTTCCATTTCTTAGCTCCATTTTATCAGGGAACAAATTTCAACACGAATTTCAAAGATGATAAACCACATGCAGATAAGAAGTGACTCATTCTCCATCATGGCCAGAATTGTTCCAAGTTTTTTTTTAAGCATACTTGACTTCCCCACAATTTTTTAAAAAGCAATTGTTCTTAACTAAAAATAAACACAGCAATTTGAAAATCACAGCCTTAGACTATTGCTATTATTTTTCTAAACTTTTTTTTTTTTTTTTTGCAGTACCAGGGATCAAACTCAGGACCTTGTAATTGCCAAGCAAGTGCTTATTCCACTGAGCTATATACCCACCCCTATTTTTCTAAACTTGATATTTCCTGAACTTTCAAAATTGTTCTATTATGAAAATTCTCAAATGAATCTCACTTATACAATATCCAAGGTTTTATCTTTCTAAAATCTTGCTTTTAAAAAAATTTTACATATCTGATCTATTTACGCATAAGTGTGACACTAGAATGGTGGACACTTTTTACAAAAACATCTGATGATAAATATTTACATGTTTACAATAAAGGTCATGCAGTACCCACCAAGCATAGGCCCAAGCATCACATGTCCATCTTGTTTGATCTATCACTGTCTCACATAATTATTTCAGTAAGACATAAATCTAACATAAAAATTTTTAAGAACATATTCACAATTCCATTACCATATCTAACAAAATTAACATTAATTCAGAAATTTTGTGTATTATCGGTCCATGTTGAAATTTATCTGATTGTCTCAAATATAAGTACTAGATCTGTTGAAATGACAGAGTAAGGTCAACACACAGCATTTGGTTGAAACATCTCTTATGTATTTTCTAATTCCTAGAAGTTCCCCCTTCCCTTTTCTTACTTTGCTAAATGCATCCTCACTAACCTATTAACCTAATAACTTGTTCCTCTATATTTCAAGGATTTCCCTTAGTCAAAGACCTTGCCCAAAGTCCGAGCCCTGCTTGGGTACCCACTGGCTGCTACGTGGGTAAGGATAGACAGTGGAAAGGCCTGGTCTTCTTGCCCCACTTAAGGGCAACTTTAAGGGGAGAGCACAGCTATGGAGATGCTCACAGAATCACCTGGGGCCTCTGTCGAGGCCCCAGTTGCATGGTGGTTTAGTTTTTCACTAGCCTAGTCTTGCTTCTGTCATTCCTTATAAGTATTTATCCTGAGGGTACTTCAAATAAATTTTTCATATGCTGCCTCAGTGTGGCAGAGTGTATTTTCCAGGGCACCCAAGTGATGGCACTCTACAATTTACTTTCAACAAGACCCGTATTTTAAAGAACCGTCCATGCTGATGTGTATCCAGTACATTTGTTATAGCTTGCAACACAGTCTTCCAGTCTGTGGTAGATCACACCTTAGTTAGCACTCACACACTGAGATAAATGGTTAGTTCTTTCACGTAGCTGCAAAAGGGCCAAAATGAATGTCTGTATATGTCCATTTTACACACAGTGGAGAGATTCTCTAGGGTCTGTAAATAGAAGTAGCAAAGCCTGGGTTGCAGATTGCATGCTGGCAAGTTTATTTAACAGTAATTGTTTTCTGAAGTGATGGCAGAAATTTGATCTCTGACCAGAGATTTTTAGGAGCTCTTTTTCTCCCCCATCTTGTCACCAATACCTTGTGTTGTCAGCCTGAGAAACAGGTGATGAATTAATGGTTTTCATCAAAAATAGTAAAGTTGTAGAGACAGAGACAGAGAGTTGGATTGCAGCAAGTTTAAGGCCAGCCTGGGCTACATAGTAAATTCAAGGCCAGCCTAAAATACACAGGGAGACCCTGTCTCAAAAAACCAAAACCAACACAAACCAAAACCAAAACCAAAACCAAATACAATTCAGTGGCATGTTTACAATATCTTCTTTAATACCTCCTGCCAAAGTTGAGAGCCTACCTTTCCCTTAACTAGAGCACCTTGTTCTTGTTCATGATTTTACTATAGAGTTTCAAAATTTCTCTAATTATTTTTCATCACTTTCTGTCACTAAATTGTGAGCCCTTGGGAACAGGTGTTACTTTCTATTTACCTTGATATGCCCAGTTCCTAGTAGGAGATGGTAACAACAATGGTTGCTGAATTAATGGAGTTGAAAGCACCCATAGCTCTAAAATGATCTTAATCTAATCATTTTTCTCTAACCAGAGGAGACCTACATACTACGGCAGAGTATATTGAGAATATATCTCGCTAACTTCTTGTAGGTGCAGGTTTAGGTTGTATTTATACTCACCATCTAGGTCAACAGTTATATTTTGCACATAACACCTGGGCTGCCACCAATTCTTATAGCTAGCCACAGATCAATTTATTTCATGGATTTATTTTCCTGAAGCATTTAATTACAATTCCAGTCCTCTTGACCCTTTTTTTAAAGTGTCGATAAACTGGTTTACAAGCTAAATGCAATTTGCTGCCTGTTTTTGTAAAAAAAGTTTTGATGAAAGACAGACATGCTCACTTGTTTATGTATTATCCATGGCTAGTTTTGCTTCACAGTAACACAGCTGAATAGTTGCCACAGACAGAAACTGGGTAATCTGGGAAGCCTGAACTACTTATTTGTAGTCTGGACCAGGTTATTGACCCCAGCTTTGTTGATAAGGTAATGCTATGTAACTAATAATGATTTCATGTCTTAAGTGAACAATACAGTCTTCAGTTTAAGCTCTTAATGTTATGCCCAAATTATTTCAACCAGGAAAATGTATTTTTCCATTTTTCATAGTCTCAGTTAAGTAAAAGAAACTTTTTAAGGTCATTCAGGATTTGCTACTTTGAGGTTCGCTCCTCACCCACTGGTTCTCTGTCCCACATATGGCTCTTTTAAAATTAGAAATGAAAACCCATTACTTACATTAATGACTTATGTTAAATTATACTGGATTGCTTATTAAGTGAACATTGTTATTCACATTAAATCTGTCACAGATAAAAAATTATGCACAGAGAAGAGTGTAATCTTTTCATTAGCTGGAAGCCCCAGGGCATGACTACGTATGCCTGGAGGCCTCCAAATGCTTGCTTTCCCCTAATTTTTTGAAAGAAGTTTAGAAATGGCTGGAGTCAGGCAGTGTCCTGCTGGTGCACATCTGTATAGAACTCAGAAGAATTTTTTATTTCAGCAGAGATCTGGAATAAATTATCCTTAATAATTTGGCTCCTGAAATGGCTGTTTCAAATGTTAGACTGTGGTGAACTTGCTTGTGTAAATGTTCACAGCTAAATCATGATTCTTTAGCTTTCCCCAAATGCACTAGAATGTACGTGTCATGGGACTCACCTTGTATATTCTTTTCCTGAAACATTCTTTAGTACGTAACAGGTGTGCAATAAATGTTTGTCAAATAAACCTACTAGGTGAATTCCAACACCGATTTGGAGGATGTAAAGGGGAATTTTTGAAAACAAAAGAAAGTTTAAGATCTTTCACAGTTAATGGGGTTGCTGAACTTGAAGGTTTTGAAGTATTACCCAGTTATTTTTAAAGAGAGAGGCAAAGAGAAGGAGAAAGAAAGAAGGAAGAGGAGAGGAGAGACGAGAAGGGGCAGAGCAGTGATTAATGAGATTAAGGCAAGTTAGTGACAGATCCATCTGAGGACCTGAGGCCTGAAAGGGTAAGACTTCATTCTTATATAAGAGGAAGAAAGTTACAAGAGTGGGTCACTCTGTAACAATGAGAGAAGGCAAGAAATACCGCACAAACACAATTTTTGTTTTTATTTGCATGTATTATAGCATTCAGACAATGTAGGAGGCAGAGAAATACTTCTAAATTAACTAAATTTCAGAAAAGATCAATCTCTTCCTAGAAGAAAAATGTTCCACAGTGACTATTATCTCTAGAGACATGCCTGAAGAATCACAGAAAGAAAAGGGAGAAACCAACCTACCTATAAACAAATTTTAAATGATAGTATAAAGACTGGAATAGTAGATTAGAATCCCAAGGTACCCTAGTGATGAAGCTTATCTATACCTACCCAGCCTCCTTGATATGGGAGATGTACACTGCAAGTTGGTGCCAGGTTTGGAGGATGGAGAATCACCTTTTGGATGTATATCATGTCTCCCCAAAGGACCAGAAAGTTACCTGTTTAAAACTGGGAATCAGGTAGGAGTGGAGAGGGGGATTCTCCAAAGAATATAAATTTATTAACTCTAAGGAAGGCAGTTGTCATTAGAAGGTCATTAGAAGTATATACAGAGAAGATATTGGAAATCTGTTGTAGGAAAAATTTAAATTACGATCTATTTGTCAAAAAAGTCTAGTGAGGAAAGGTATGAGAGAAGTACTTGCCATAACTGTCGAGGACATCATATACAAGGAAAGTCTGAGGAGTTGGCACAGCCTGAAGAAGCCATGTAGACATGATAATTTAACATAATGTAACATATGTTCTGGGTGGGACCATGAAACAGGATATTTCCTGTACATTTTTATGTACAGGAAAACACCTATACATAAAAATTAAGGAATTTTAAATAAAGTATGAACTTTAGTTAATAATGATAGATTAGTATGCATTATTGGTTGTGACAAACATGCCGTAATATGAGATTTTAACAGACTGGTGTGGAAGGTGGCCCTTCCCATCACCACTGCAGCCTCTGCAACCTAGGTGAACCACAATGGAAGGTCCAGAGAATGGCCCCTTCCCCCACTGCTGCCATGACTGTGATGAACATGACAGGGGAACCAGCATTGTGCATGGTGACAGAGACACATGGAATAGGAGCAGGTGGGTGGGGCTGCCACTGTTCTCACTGTTTTTAAGAAATAATAGTAGGAAATTTCCCAAACATGAGAACAGAATCTGACATAGTAAGTGAGGAACATAGAACTCCAATTAGCCATAACCAAAATAAACCTACTCTCAGACATATAATAATCAATATTGCTGAAATTCAGCACAAGGACGGTATTTTAAAAGCTGCTAGAGAAAAGAAACAGATCACCTATAAAGGAAAGCCCATTAAAATCACAGCAGGCTTCTCAACACAAACTTTCAAATCAAGAGAAGCTTGGAGTGAAGTATTTCAAGTCCTGAAAGAAAACAGTTTCCAACCTGGATTGTTGTGCCCTGCAAAACTACCTTTTGAAATTAATGGAGAAATAAGATACTTCCATGACAAGGAAGAAATTAAAGAAATGCATGTTGATGAGGACCAGTATAATACTTTTGCAAGACTACTTTTTTTTTGGATTACACTTGGCAGCAGTATTCACTGTAATTTTAATCATACTTTTTAAAGACAAAAAAGAGGGCTGAGGAGTAGCTGAAGCTCAAGATTGATCACATGTGTGGGGCTAGAGCAAGGCCGGCCCCAAGAACATGGAGAGCCCATGGCAAACCAGGTGAACAAGTGTTCCAGCCCTGAGAACACAAGGTGCTGAGATGAGCTGGGTGAACAAGTTGTTAGGCAGAGGGGTTTCACTGACATTAGTCTGCCAAGTGTATAAATAAACGTGCTGAAGTCATTAGGTGGTCCTTTCTCTCCCGCTGTGAGAGAGGGCTCCGCCTGGTCTCAGATTTCTGTTTTCACTCTTGCCTTCACTACTTCACAGTCTGCCCCTCCGCAGTTTCTCAAGAGCTGCAGTAGATATGGAAAGAGGGTTTCCAGAATTGTTTCAGAAGGGCAAGAATAACGGTATATGTGTGTTTAAAGCAAGTGTCTACCTGTTATGCATTCTCAGTTGTTTATCCAAGAAAAATAAAACGCGTTGGCACAAATACTTGTACAAATTATCATGGAAGATTTATTATAATGGTAAAGAACTTGAAATAACTCGCATGTTTTACATGTAATTAGATAAGCAGAATGTAGTGTAGCCATATGATTAGATACTATCCACTATAAATTGGAAGGGACTACTTATACACACAGCCACATGAAAGAATTTCAAAACAATCATGATAAGTAAAATAAAGTAGATCCAAAACCCTATGTATTGTACAATTCCATGTATATAAATTTCTAGAGAAAGAAAATTAACCTACAGTAACAAAAACCTGATTGGTGGAGACAGCACTGGAACTACAAGGAGAATAAACTACTTTTGGGGAGTGATGAGCATGTTCTTCATTGGGATTGGTGGTTAAACTGGGGTGCGCATCTGCCAACTCCTTCACTTTAAGATGATGTAAAATATTGTACACGGGTTATATTTCAATGAAGTTATTTAAAAATATATATATACCTTTATACATATGCAAACACGTAGAAAATGGTTTTGATGGTCACATCTATAAAGACAAATACATTGGAAACTTTACTGTTTTAGTCTAAATAGTCCCAAATTTTTTAAATGTAGCAAAAAGTATGTCAGTATATTTGTCTACAAAATTCAAAAGTCTAGTTTTACAGCAAATATTGGGAAAGATAACGATTCTTTGTTTGGTCAAATATTAGCCAGGCTCCTGAAACTTCTAGGCTCATACATGTTTTTTCTTGTAAAATCTTACTTTAGCAAAGAACTCTGCTGAGTTTAGTAAGAACCTTAACTCTCGATGTCTGATCATTTTCTATCTGTTCAGACCCTGCATCCTCCACTATCTTCAGGTGAGGTCTGATCACCCTGATCTGTTTTCAGCAAGAATCGCATTAGGTCTGTTTAGCCTGCATACAACACAAGGGACAGAAAGAGGCTTGTCTCTCCTTCCTCATTTGTTGCCTTTGCTGTCTTCCACCACTAAGGACTGTTGTTCTTCTGTCATCTGCCATTCTGCCTTGGGGCCAGCCAATTATGGACTGAACTCTCTACAGACTGTGAGCTAAGTAACCCTTTCCCCCATAACTTTGGGCATTGGGTAGTTTGTCTCAGCAACGAGAGAAAAGTAACTAAGACAAAATTTGGTACCACAGAAGCGGGGCCTGTTCCTGTGGCTATACCTGACCACGTGGTTCAGGACCTTTGGGAATGGCTTGTGGGAAGAGTTTGGAAAGGCTGAGAGATGCAGGCTGTAAGAGCTCAGCCGGAATTCCTGACTATGCTGTATGGGAGATTCTGGTCAGAGCTCAGAAGACCAGAAGGTATTATTTCTCTGGTAAGTGCATGTCCTGCATGGAGTCTTCTTTGCCATGATTTAACAGATATCACTGAAGAATTTTTTTCTTTAGCAAAGTATGGAAGCCTTTCAGAAAAATTATAAATTTCCATAACCTCATCACAATCTAATTTTCTTAGCATTTTGATTCAACCTAAATGAGGATCATGTGTGTATATTCTTGCAAGCGTTATTGTATACATGCACATAAATTGAGATCATATTCGTAATTTTTATATCCTTCTTTTTACTGAATCATGAGGATTTCCAAATATCTTTATTTTTTAAGAACATGGTTTTTATGGAGGCATAGTGCTTCACTATATACTTCATAATTAATTTAACAAATTCCTTATGTTTAGATATATGGAATATTTCCCATTTTAAAATTATAAATAATGTTCTAAAAGCATAAGTTAATCTTTTCATCATCCTTATTTATTATCTAAAAATAGACTCCTAAAGGTAAAATTGTTGTATTTAAAGCCACAATAAAAACACTCCTACTTTTCCAAGTTTCTGATATGACTGAATTTCTGTTAAACACAATACTGTGCAAAGACAGGGTTGTCTGAATGTAAAGGCTACTCCTGCATATGACTACATCGCTCTCCCAAAGACTATGTTCATTTATATTTCCTTTATTCTATGCACCAGGCAAACCTGGATAATTTTACTTTTAAAATTTAAAAGGCAAAAACATAATATTTAATTCTTAACTGATTTTCTTTTATTATTAGAATGACTTCACTTCTGTTGTATTCTTGTTGGTAACTTGTATTTCTTCCTTTGTGAACTACAAAACTATTTTAAATATTGAAGCAAAATGCTCTGGTTAGACAAAATGGAATTTTAAATGAGCTTTGTATCTCTATTGAAGTCCTCCTACTCTCTATAAAACTTATTTTTTAAAAAATTTCCTGTGCTGGGGATCAAGCTCAAAACCTTGTAGATACTAGGCAAGGACTTTGCCATTGAGATAGATCCCTAATCCCAGACTTTCAAATCTTTAGAATTGCCACTATGTAATTTTAAAAACCAATCTTGGATAATATCAGCAAGGATAAAAGGAATGAAAAATTGGTCTATAGTAGGCAAATGGTTTAAGCGTAGCAATAAATGAAAAAATAAAACAGTTTAACTCAATGCTTTCAAACCATGCAGTTTAGGCGAACAAGGGGTTCTAAATCAGATCATTCCTCAGACATACATGCTTCTATTACCCATAAACATACCTAACAGGGAAAAGGGAGTAAATGCGGGTGACAATCAAAGTATGTTAAATGCATATATGAATGTATCAATACAAAACCCACTATTCTGTGTAATTTTGCACTAATACAAAATAAGTTAAATTTTTTCTACTATAGTTGTTAGGAATAAAAATATTTCAGGCTGAGTGTATTGTAATATGTAACTTTCCAGTATTGATGTAGCAAAGACCTTTTTGAAATCATAACTTTGTCATGGAGAGAGGGAATAATAGGATACATCTGTTAAAATAACAGGCAGACAATACAGACAAATGTGTTTTCCCAGTTTAAAGGATTAGTGAGGGCTAGCCAGACAGTAGGCACTCCATAAACTGCATCAATTACAGTGATGAATAAATATTCTATCTAGTTTCTTAGGATGTTTATTTTCATTTTAAAAATAAGATTTGAGGGCCAGGGGTTTAGCTCAGTGGCACAGCACTTGCCTGAAAGCATGGGGTTTGATTTGATTCCTGTCACCCCCCAGAAAAAAATAAGATTTGATGACTAATAGGTAGAGTGTTTTGATTTCAGATGGTAAAAGTGACCTGTTTGTGGTTGTAGTTGTATAACTCTGTAAATGTGCTGGGGTCTATTGAATCTTACATTTTAAGTTTGTAAATCGCGTGGTATGCAGATTTTTGGTTTAATAAATTCATTTTATTAATTAAAACAAGTAAAAGAAAAATAAGATTTGATTTATAGACAATGTAATGTTCAGGACTTAAGTATTCAATCTACTGTTTTGACAATTATTTAATCATTTTCCATTGCCACTAAAAACAAAATATAGAATACTTTAATTATTCCAGAAAGTTCTTTCATGTCCCTTTCCAATGAACTACCCACCCCTGAACCTAGACTTTGATTTCTGTCATCACAGATACTTCTTAGTGCTTACTGACTTCATTTGAATTGAATAAGTCATAAGTACTCTTTTGTGCAGATTATTTTGCTCAATATAAAAATTTTAGTTTCCTCCATGTTGCTATAGATTTAATTCTTTTTACAACATAGTCGTATTTTATTTTACGGATATTGTTCATCCATCCTCCTGTTGGTGAATGAGATTATTTTTCAGCTAGAAGCAGCTGTGAACAAGGCTGCTGTGAATGCTGTTGCACCAGCCTTTTGTAGATTTTAAGTTTTCATTTATCTAGATAAATTCCTGTAAGTGGAATTACTGAGTCTGGAAAAATCTCTGCCAGTTTCCTAGGATATTTTTCCCCAACTGATTGTACTATTTTCTATTCTAGCCAGCAATGCATGAAACTTCTAGTTTCTTCTTATCTGGCATTGGTTGGTCTTTTTAATTTTAGCTATTCTAGACATAAGAGTAGCATTGCTCTGTGTTAAAGTCAATTGACAGATAACCTCAATTACATCTGCAAAGTCCCTTTAGCCAAGGGGTATATTCACACACATTATACCATGATGAAGGTTTTAGGGTTGAGAGTGTTGACGCCTGCAATAAATGTTCTTTTTCCATTTACTGAAATCAGATTATCGTCTCTAAATGCAAGCACAGTTTTGCAATTATCAGTACTTTTAAATTTTCTTTTCCTTGAGAAGTATTCTATTGTGTCTAAAGTATTTCATAGTTTGTCTACTTTTCTAGAAGACTGACATGTGTTTTTCCAATTTTTGTGCATCTACTGTGAGTTAGAATACCATGAATATTCCTTTACATGTCTTTTTTTGTTAACACAACTGCATTTTTCCAGGTAAGTACCTGGGAATATAACTGCAGAGTCATAGGGAAGATGTATGTTTAATTTTATAAGAAACTGTCAAACATTTCTCCAAACTGCTTTACCGTTCTTTTTACAGTGCATAAGAGTTTCAGTTGATCTTTATCTTTTCCATATTTCCTGTCAGTCTTTCAGTCTTTTTTTTTAAATCATTCTAGTGGTTGTGCAGTTGCAGTGCATTGTGGTTTTAATCTGCATTTTCCAGATGAATAATGATGCTGAGCTACTTTTTATGTGGTTGTTAGCTATTCATACATTTCTGGTGAATTTTCTGAGTCTTTTTGCCCACTTTAACTGGAATTTTTAAATTATTAATTTGTATATACATCTGGACACAAGTTCCTGGTCAGTTATATAATGCAAATATTTCCTCCAGTCTGTGACCGCCTGTTTGTAGAAACATTTAATTTTGATAAAGTCAAATTTATCAGTGTTTTTGCTATTAAGGTTGAGTGTTTGTTGAGACCTGTGTGTGACTTCCTTTTTCTTTTTGAGACAGGGTCTCACCGCACTGCTGTGTTGCCCAGGCTGGTCTCAAATGCCTGACCTCAGGTAATCCTTCTGCACTGGCCTACCAAGTAGCTAAGATTACAGCTACAATGTACTTGTACCTATCTTTGTAAAAACTGCATAGTTATTCATCTCAAATTGAGTTTTCTCTACCGAATAATGGATGGGTTGATATTTACTTTATTCACGTCTAGTTTTTCTAGCACTGTTATTTTTATGTATTGTTAGACAAATTGTGAGAAATGTGTAACACTTCTAGCACCATTTATTAAAAAGACTTCCCTTTTGTCCTTTGAGCTGGCCAGGTACATTTGTCAAAAAAATTACCTCAGTGTATATACATATATGTGACGTAGGTTCTCTAGTTTCTTTCTTTTTCCTAATGGTATTCTTTATTCTAAATCTTTTGCTATCATTCCAGCACCATTTTGAAAAGGTTTTCTTTTCCTATGTGTGTGTAATTGCTTTAGTACTTTGTCAAAAATCAGTTGACTGTATATGTGTGGGACTATTTCTGGATTTTATTCTATTTCATAAATCTATTTGTGTAGCTTATTCCTACACTGTACTATCTTGATTATTGTGGCTTATAAATATCTTAAGGTTAACACTGTTCTACAAAGCTGTATTGGATATTCCAAGTCTCTTGCATTTCCATATTAATTTAATTGTCATCTTATCGGTTTATACAAAAAAGTCTGGAGGCATCTTCAATGAGATTGTGTTAAATTGTAAGAAAAGCTGACATCTTAATATTTGATTCTTTTGATGTGAATGTAGTATATTTCCTCATTATCTGGATCTTCTTTAATTTCTTTCAGCAATATTTCCATTGGGCAGATATTGCACATATTTTTGTTAGATCTATCCTTAATTATTTCATATTTTTCATGTATTATTTATATACTTTTAAAATTTCAACTCCCAATTATTCATTGTTAATATATAGAATTATAATTGATTTTTCTGTATTGATCTTTCTTCTCCAATCATCTATTTATTACTCTTAGTAAATTTTGTAAATTTCCAGGGAGTTTTCTACATGGGTGATTATGTTATATGCAAATAAAGATAATTTTACAGTTGGGAGTAGTGGAGCACACATGTAATCCCTGTATTCTGGGAGGCTGAAGCAGGAGAATGTAAGTTTGGACCCAGCCTGGGTAACTTAGTGACTTCATAAGATCCTATCTCAAAATAAAAATAAAAAAAATACAGCTGGGAGTGGAGCTCAGTGCAAAGGCCCTCGGTTCAGTCCTCAGTGCTGCAGTCAGTCAGAAAGAAAGATAGTTTTGCTTCTTTTCCTATCTGGGCGACTTCTGCCAGTTTCTTTATGTTTCTTGCTTGATTACACTGACCAGATTCTCCTAGAATAATATTACATGGAAGTTGTTATGGCTTGGGTCTAGATGTCCCCCAGCCCCAAAGCCTCATACAGTCAGATGGGGCAGGCTTTTCAGAGGTGGCTGGACCTAGGGTGTGATCCTAAGACCAAGGGTGTGTGATTACTAAATCACTCCACTGATTGGTTTGGCACAGGATCCTAGGATTAAGGATGTGAGCGCTGCACCTTCTCTAGAGCAAATAGCCTGCATAAAATGTACAGGACAGAAAGAGGGCTCATGTGCCCTCTCTTGCCTGCTTGCTGTGGACTATTTCTCTTCTGCAGTGCCCTTGTACCAGGCCACCCTGCCTTGGAGCCAGCAGACCACGGACTGAAACCTTTACAAACAGCTAAATAAACCTTTTCTCCTTTAACTTTGGGTGTCAAGTATTCCTGTCTCAGCAATGAGAAAAAAACTAAGAAAGTAATGCTGACAGTGGACATTCTTGTTTTGTTCCTCATTTCGGGGACAAACAATCTTTGTAATTATATGATGTCACTGAACATTTTTCTTTCAGGCATCTTTTTAAACTAAAGAAGTTCCTTTTTACAGGTATTCCTATTTTGCAGCAGATTTTTAAAAAATCATGACTAGCTGTTGAATTTTATCAAATACCTTTTGTATATTGATATGATGATACAGTTTTACTCCTTTAGACTGTTAAGCTAGTATATTTCATTTTCAATTGGTGATAATGCAGTATATTTTTATATATTGTTGGATCTGATTGCAGAAGTTTTTATTATAATTTTTGGGGCTCTGTATGGATGAGATATAGATATATAGATTTTTTTGCAGCTGCTCTGTTTTGTTTTGTGTCTGAATAATGCTTGCGTCATAGAATGTATTGGAAAGTGTACTGTTCGCTTTGATTTTCTGGGAGAATTTTTGTCAAACTGGTATTTTACCTTCCTTACTTGTTTTGTGGAATACCAGTGACTCTATTGAATAATGACTTTTCTTTATGGGAAAATTTCTAGGTACAGATGACTTTTCTGTAGTAGATATAAACTTCTTTAGTATATTCTCTGATTAGGTTATCTAACTTCAGTGAGCTGTGGTAGTTTGTATCTTCCAAGGAATTTATCCATTTTTTATGTAAAGTGAAATTATTGATATGAAGTTGTATATAATAATTTCTTGCTATCCATTTACTAGAATCTGCAAGTAGGTAGTGGCTGCTTTTCTTTGTTTGTTTGTTTGTTTTTTTCATTTTCTTATTGCTGTTACTTCAGGAAAAGGTTGCATAAAATCCAATCTGTTCTAGAAATATAAGTGGCCTTTCCAGTACATAACATTTCAAAAATCAAAGTATATGGTAAACATACAAATAAGGAGAAGGTAACATACCTCCTATATAGAGTACAGTACTTTAAATCATAAAATAAGCTCCATAAAGTATAACTGGCAAGTGATTCACAATGCGCTCATACGTGGCTTATCAACATTCTCACCTGAACAACTCAACTGCAGCTTAAAAATTGATTTAAAGTGGTCCAAAAATACCCAATCAAATAAAATATATTTAATCAGAATAATTTCCTTCACTCAAACTTTTTTCTTTCTAAATTAAAGCTTTTATCAACCCCTTTAAACTTCCTCTTCCCCTTCCCCATTAACTCCCACCCCAAGTTTCAAAATGTACATTGCTGCTATAAATATAAATGCTACTTATGAAGCATTGAATTAAGCTTCTTTTTTTCTTCAAGTTTTTTCTTTTATCTTGTAATCTGTTAGGCTTCTCAAACCAAGACCAAATATTTAAGTTTCTCTGCTGCACACCAACATTATTTCACAAAACAAAAATCTATCATTTCTGCTCTGTATTGAGGAATGGGAAAACAGTCCCCAGAGCCCCTTAAACCTATGACTATACAGTGGTAGCTGTTTGCTGCTGTTCAATACAGCAATCGCCAGAAATACACCCAATCTTCCAGACAACCTCAGTGCACTTTAGGAAATCAAAAATTACCTGGAAGCAATTTAGTACATAGATTGGCTTTTAAAAAAACCTTTTTTTTAAAAAAACAGCAGCATTAAACTTAGTGATATGACACTGACATGATTAATACCATCTTAACACACTCAGAATTCAGTCTTTCACATTATAATCAAGCATAGTGGTAAACAGTTATAAAAGACTTTGCTATGAATGACAGGTTAAGAAACAAATACCTGACTGTTTGTAGAAACCCACAGCTTCTGTTCAGACTGCAATAACCACATACATTTTAAACACAACATAACACTGTAACAGTTGGTATAGTGAAAGAAATCTTTACTTGAGTAGCGTCTCTAAGCAGGACACGGTGGTAGACAACGAAGAGAACTGGCTGTTGACTTTCATCACAAACACAAGCACACAGAGAAAGACATTCACACCAGTGGGTTCACTTTGTGTCTCTCTGAAGCAACAGGCTGGAAAAGGATGATGCAAGGAAAAAATTGTGGTTGTTTTTTGTCCCAAGAAAAAGCTTTCTGTCCATTTCGTATGTCACTTTTTCAGCTTCATATGGTTTGACTTCTTCCTCTCTCCCACTTATTTTCATGTTTATTTGGATAATGAGCACTGCATATATGTACTTATGTGATGCTGTATTTTAGTGGCTGCTTTTATGGCTACCATCTTTTTCTTGTTTCCTTATTTTGGTCTTGTCTGCGTTTTTGTTTCCTATTCCTCCTCTTCTTTTTTTATTTTTAGATAGATACTTTTAGTATTTTATAGTTATTCTTGTTGGCTTTACAGCTATAGCTTTTTTATTTTAAAATTTTTATGTATGTATTACAATATTTAACATAACTCTCTTCACTTACAGTTAATATTTACAGAGGTAAAAATAGGAACCTTATAACAGTATATTTCCACTTACCATTCCTCTGATCCACAGACTATTTCAATCATATAGATGGCATCATTGTGTATTTTAAGTTATTTATACATTGTTATTTTTGCTCTAAATAGATTTATATCTTTTGAAAGATGTGTGGTATATTTTTATTTACTCACATAGTTTTGTTTCTGGCTTTATGTTTTCCCACATATTTTAATTGCTTTCTGGTGTTGTTTTCCTTCGGTTTTAAGGTCCCTCCCTCCCTCCTTTCCTCCCTTCATGTCTTCCCTCCTTTCTCCTTCCGTCCTTGCTTCCTTCTTAGTTGCTGTAGTGAATATCTATTGAAAACAAATTTTCTGTTTTACTAATCTAAAAATATTTTTGTCTTGCCTCTTATTTTTTGAAGAATAATTTCACAAGGTCCAGCATTCTTAGCTGACATTTTTCCCTTAAGTACTCTAAAGTCTCTTTGGTGAAATCAGGCAATTTTTTCATTGTCCGGGTTTATGTGTTTTCAAAATTCTCTCTTTTTTTTTTTTTTCTCTTTTAGCTGTTTTTGCCTAGAAGTGGTTTTCTTGAATTTCTCCTACTTAGGACTAATTGAGCTTCTCAGACCTATGGATTCTTATTTCCACCAAACTTAGGAACTTTGCACACTCCCTAGGTCCCTTAGGAACTTAGGCACATTTCTTCAAATAGTTTGCGCTGGCTGTTTCTACTTTTCTCCTGAGATTCTGCGCTCACATATGTTACACTGCTCGATTTAGCTCTGTGTCTCCGGCATTTGGTCTCATCTTTCTTTCGTATTTCCTTCTGCCTGCTTTGGCTTGAATGATCTGTATTTATGCATTTCTTTCCTGCAGTGTTTAATCTGTCGTTGAGCTCATACAGTGAGGTTTAGTTTGTTTTTGTACTTCTCACTTCTAAAAATTTTCAGTTTTCATTTTATGTACATATATCCTATTTATATTCAGAGGTAACATGTTTTCCTTTAAAACTTTAAATCAGTTTAGAATTACTGCTTATAGCCTTTGCTAAATGCAGCATCTGGATTCACATGGAGTCAAATTCTATGGATTTTATTTCCTTAGTATGATCATGCTTTTCTGCTTCTCCACATGTTTAGTATTTTCTAACCATTTTATTTAATACATTATAGTGATTCTACAGTCTGTAAAGTTCCTCTGATGTAGATTCGTGTTTAGTCTCTGAGGCATTTAACTTGTATGAATTCAACTTGCAAAGTTTCTCCTTGTGAATGCAGCAGCTGAGCTAACATTCCATTCTTTTTTTTTTCATTTGTTTATTTTATGGAAAAAATTTTGAAACAAAGTAATAGGAGAATAACTATAGTTAATGCATTGCATATTGTTATCTTTTATTTTTTATTTTATGGAAAAAACATAAAACAAATTTTCATAACAACATAGTACAATAATAATAATTAATACATTACATGCTGTTATCTTTAAAGTAGTTTGGCAACTCCCACACAGCGCTCAAAGTCCCAGGGTGAATAGGGGGACAGAATGGAGAAAAGAGGACAAGAGTCAGAATACAGAAACTGAGGCCATACGGAGCCCTCTTTCCTGACGGAAGAAGGAGTAGGGAAGGGAGGAGACGGACGGAGGCCCCACAGCTGCAGCACATTTATTTATACACTAGGGAGGCTGAATGTCAGTGAAACCCCTCCACCTAATAGTTTACCCACGTGGCTTGCGCTGGGCTCCCAGGGGGTTTGAGGCTGGCCTCGCTACCACCTGCATGTGTGATCGAGCTGATCTCCAGCTCAAGCTGTTCCCCACGGTAGTTGCTCAGGGTACAACATATGGGCATAAACATTTCTCCAGTCAATATGAGCACACACCTTCCTTTTTAATGAACTAAGAGGCATGACTAGTGTAACTGAATTGCGTTTTTTCTCATTTCCCTACTGTCCTTTCCCTTTTCACTCAGCCTCGCTCCTGTTTCCTGTTGGACAATTTGTTCACATTTTACAATATATATTGTACATTTTAGAGCTTATTTCTTTCAGGTTCTCACATCAGGGAGACAATGTAATTTTTACATATGAGAGTCCGATTTATTTCACTTATGAATACGATCTCAAGGCGCATCCATTTACCTATAAAAGTCTCAAGTTTATCCTTCTTCATGGCTGAGTGGTACTCCATGGTATAAAAATGTCACATTTTTTTGATGCTTTACTTTAAAAGTAAAAGAACAAAAACATATTAACAAACAGACACAAAGTAGCACAAGAATAGTACAATCAAAACTGAATTACAGACAAGGTGACAGGGAATTAACAATGGTTGTTGCATTACATATTCATAACTTTGAAGTGTATACTCAGGAAAACAGATATAGACATGCAAAATTGATCAAACAAATAATCATCAACTATTCCTTACAATAAAGTGACCTAAGTCAGTAGTACAGCTATGTTAGATATGCTGCATATACACACATACAGACATACATACATAGATAATATTCCTTCCTTCCTTTTTTTATATAATTTTTTAAAATTATTTTTTAAAGTGTAAAAGAAAAAGAGCTACATCAACAAAAGAAGAGGAAAGCATTAACAAAGAGACACAAAGTAGCACAATAACAGTATAATCAAAATTGAATTTTAGACAAAACAACAGGAAACCAACAATAGTTGTTGCACTGCATATTGATAATTTCAAAGTGTATGCTCAGGAAAACACATATAGACATACAAGATTGATCAAACAACCAGTCATCAACTATTCCTTACCATAAAGCAACATAAGACAATAGTAGAACCATGTTAGCCATCCTGCACATGTGTACATACATACGTACATACATACATATATATTTGCCTCTTTCTTCCTTTTCTTCTTTCCCTCATGCCATTTCTTCTTTACTTTTGAGCAGATTTCCTTCACGCCTCTTAGTATATATTCCCACCCTCAGGTTCTTACACTAGTGACACAATATGTTGCTTGCATATGTACCTCTGATTTATTTCACTTATGAGTATCATGTCTAATTGTAACCATTTGCCTATAAAGGCCCCAAATCTGCCCCACTTTATAGCTGAGTAATATTCCATTATATAAAAATGCCACAGTTTTTTAATCCAGTCCTCTGTGGATGGACATTTGGGTTGCTTCCACAATTTAGCTATTACAAATTGCACTGCTATAAGCATGCGTGCACATATATCACAGTGATATGATGTTTTCAGACCTTCTGGGAAAATATCCAGAAGGGGAATAGCTGGTTTGAATGGAACCCCTAGACCTAGTTTGCTGAGAAATCTCCAAACGGCTCTCCACAGTGGTTGCACCAGTCTGCATTCCCACCAGCAGTGTAATAGAGTCCCTACTTCTCCACAGCCTCGCCAGCATCTGTTATTGGATGACTTTTTCATACTGGCCAGTCTTACTGGGGTGAGATGAAATCTCGATGCTGTTTTTATTTGCATTTCTCGAATGACTAAAGATGTGGAACATTTTCTCATATATTTATTTGCCACTTGTATTTCTTTATCTGAGAAGTGTGTATTCATCTCAGATGCCCATTTCTGGATTGGGTCTTTGAATTTGGACAGGTACATGTTTTTTAATTCTTTGTGTGTTCTAGATAGAAGATCTTTGTTTGAGGGACAGCCAGCTAGGATTTTTTCCCAATTTGTGGGTTTTCTTTTTACTTTGCTGGTGATTTCCTTAGATGTGCAAAATCTTTTCAGTAGGATGAGGTCCCAGTTATTGATTCTTTGAAGTGATTCCATTGCAGTTTCATTTTTGTTCATGAACTCTCTGCCTACTCCTCTGTCTTCAAGATTTTTGGCTACTTTCTCTTCCAATAGATTTAGAGTTTCTATTTTAATGTTGAGATCTGTGATCCATTTTGACCTGAGTTTGGTGCATGCTGATAGACTGGGGTCTATTTTCAGTTTTCGGCAAGAGGCAAGCCAGCTTTTCCAGCACCATTTGTTAAACAGGCCATCTTTTTTCCAGTGAGTTTGGATGGCCCCTTTGTCAAATATTAGGTGGCTGAGTGTGTTTTTCGTTGTGGTTGCATCTTCCAGTCTGTTCCATTGATTCTCAGGTCTGTTTTTTAGTGAGTACCAGGTTGATTTTATTACAGTAGCTTTGTAGTATAATTTCAGGTCAGGGATTGTGATTCCATCTGACTTGTCCTTGTTGCCTAGGATTGCTTTAGCTATTCTGGGTCTCTTCTGGTTCCAGATGAATTTGAGGCATATTTTCTCTAGATCTGTGAGGTATGCTAATGGTAGTTTAATGGGACTTGCATTGAATCTGTACAACAATTTTGGTAGTATGGCCATTTTCACAATGTTGGTTCTTCCTAACCATGAGCAGGGGATGTTTTTCCATTTATTGAAATCCTCTTTGATCTCTTTTTTCAGAGTACTGTAGTTTTCACTGAATAAAGCTTTCACATTCTTTGTTAGATTGATTCCTAAATATTTCAATTTCTTGGATGCTGTTGTAAAAGGTATGGTTTCCTTAATTTCTCTCTCAGTCTGTTTGTTGTCCATGTATAGGAATGCTATTGATTTTTGGGTGTTGACTTTGTATCCAGCTATGCTGCTGAATTTGTCAATTAATTCCAGGAGTTTTCTTGTGGAGTTTTTGGGGTCCTCCATGTATAGTATCATGTCATCTGCAAATAGTGATACTTTAACTTCTTCGTTTCCTATCCTTATTCCTTTTATTTCTCTCTCTTGTCTGATTGCTCTGGCTAGTGCTTCCAGAGCTATGTTGAATAGGAGTGGTGACAATGGACATCCTTGTCTTGTTCCTGACTTTAAAGTGAAAGTTTTCAGTTTGTGTCCATTTAGTATGATGTTGGCTGTTGGTTTGTTGTAGATGGCTTTGATCAGATTGAGGTAGAGGCCATCTATTCCTATTTTTTCTAGGGTTCTTAACATGAATGCATTTTGGACTTTATTGAAAGCCTTCTCTGCATCTATTGAGATGATCATGTGGTTTTTGTCTTTGGCTGTATTGATATGATGTATTACATTAACTGATTTGCAAGTGTTGAACCATCCCTGCATTCCTGGAGTAAATCCAACCTGGTCATGGTGTATAATTTTCCTTATGATTCGCTGCATTCTATTTGCTAATATTTTGTTGAGTATCTTTGCATCTATGTTCATTAGAGAGATTGGCCTATAGTTCTCTTTCTTGGTTGGGTCCTTCTCTGGTTTTGGTATCAGTATAATACTTGCCTCCAGAAATGTGTTAGGGAGAGTTGCTTCCTTTTCAATTTCATTGAAGAGTTTGAGGAGTGTTGGCATTAAATCTTCTCTGAATGTTTTATAGAATTCTGCTGTGAATCCATCAGGGCCTGGGCTTTTCTTTGTTGGTAAGTTTTTAATGACATTTTCAATCTCATTAATTGATATTGGGTTGTTCAGGATTTTTGAATCTTCCTGATTCACTTCTGGCAATTTGTACATTTCTAGGAATCTGTCCATTTCTTCTGAATTTTCTATCCTATGGGAGTAAAGATTTTCAAAGTAGGTATTAATGATCTTTTGAATTTCTGTGGGATCTGTAGTGATTTCATCCTTTTCATTCCTTATTGCATGAATTTGAGTTCTTTCCCTTCTTTTTTGATAAGGTTGGCTAAGGGTTTATCAATTTTATTTATTCTTTGGAAAAACCAACTCTTTGATTCACTTATTTTTTGTAGTTTTCTTCATCTCAATTGCATTAATTTCTGCCCTGAGTTTTATAATCTCCTCCCTTCTTTGGGCTTTTGGTTTGGCTTGTTGCTCTTTTTCTAAAAGTCTGAGGTGTAGCATTAGGCTATTTATTTGCTCTCTCTCTGTTTTCTTTATATATGAGTTCATCGCTATAAATTTCCCTCTGAAGACTGCTTTCATTGCATCCCAGATTCTGGTAGGTTGTATTTGCATTTTCATTTGTTTGTAGATATTTTTTAATTTCTTCTTTAACTTCTTGTGTCACCCACTGGTTATTCAGGAGGTCGTTGTCTAATTTCCAAGTGTTTATGCGGTTTTTGGAGTTCCCTTTGTCATTAATTTCCAATTTCATTGCACTGTGGTCAGATAATATGCATGGGATAATTTGAATTCTTTTGCCTTTAGATAGATATGCTCTATGGGCTAAAATGTGGTCAATTTTAGAGAAAGATCCATGTACAGCTGAAAAAAATGTGTATTCTGATGCTGTGGGGTGAAACACTCTGTATACATCTGCTAAGTCCATTTGTTCTCACTTTTGGTTCATGTCTGTTATTTCTTTGCTGTGTTTCTGTCCAGTTGACCTGTCTCTTTGCATCAGAGGGGTGTTTAGGTCCCCTATTACAATAGTGTTATTAATTATTTGATTTTTCACGTCTGTTAAGATTTGACTTGTAAAGTTTGGTGCTCCGTTATTTGGTGCATAAATGTTTAAGATTGTTATCTCTTCCTCTTGCAGCTTTCCCCTAGCTAGTATGTAATGGCCTTCTTTATCTCTTTGATTGTTTTTGGTTTGAAGTTTACATTGTCTGCAAACATAATAGTTACCCCTGCTTTTTTCTGGGAACCTGTTGCATGGAGAATTGTTTTCCATCCTTTAACTTTCAGCCTGTGGATTTCCTTTTGAGTAAAATGTGTTTCCTGTATACAGCATATCATTGGATTGTGTTTCTTAATCCACTCTGCCAATCTTTTCCTTTTGACTGGTGAATTGAGGCCATTTACATTAATGGTTATAATGATTATATGTTGGCTTATTCTTGTCATGCTATTTACTTGTTGTTTTCCTACTTTTGCTATCTGTTTACTTGCTTGCTCTGTTAGAGGGTTTCTTTCTATTGTAGTTCTTGACATTGTGGTCACTTTTTTCTCTGTCTAGGATATCTTTTAGTGCTTTTTGCAATGCTGGTTTGGCACTCATGAAGTTCTTCAGTTGTTCTTTGTCGTGGAAATATTTTATTTCTCCATTGAATTTGAAGGATAGTTTTGTAGGATACATCAGTCTGGGTTGGAAGCTGTTTTGTCTCAGAATCTGTAATACCTCGCTCCAAGCTCTTCTTGATTTCATGGTTTCCGTTGAGAAGTCTGCTGTGATTCTGATGGGCTTTCCTTTAGAGATGATCTCTTTATTTTCTCTAGCAGCTTTTAATATTGTGTTCTTTTGCTGGATGTCTGGGATCTTGACTATTATATGTCTGTGTGTGTGTGTTTTTTTTGGGTTATGGCTCGTTGGGGCTCTATATGCCTCGATTAACTGTACTTCAGTATCTTTTACTGTGTTTGGGAAATTTTCTGCTATTATTTCAGCAAATATTCTTTTTATATCGCTTGTGTGGTCTCCTGCTGTTTCACTGACTCCTATTACTCGGATATTATTTCTTTTTGCCTCATGTTGCACCTGTTGGATTGATTTTTCTTGGATCCTTGATGACTTTATGAGATCCTTCCTGTCACCCTCATTAGCTGCCATGCTGTCTTCAGGTCTGAAATTCGATCTTCAGCTTCATTTAAGCAGTTTTGCAAGCTTTCAGTGGAAGTTTTCAATTCCTGGCAATCTCTTTGGACCTGTTTCGTTGGTGGTAATTCTTTCCTAAATTGCTATTGTAATGTTTCTATTTGTTTCCTATTTTCTTCTATTCTTTTATCTATTTCTTCTCTATATGTGCGGAACATTTCTTCCATTATAGTTTTCACTTCATTTTTTGTTTGAGAGATTATTTCTGCTTTAATCTCTTTCATGGCCTGATAGAGTTCTTTCTTTACTTCGGATGTGATCATTTCAGAATTTGCAGGTATGTGGCTTATTTCTGCTTTAATCTGTTCTATGGCCTGATGGAGTTGTTTTGTTACTTCGGATGTAATGGTTTCAGAAATTGCAGGTATGTGGCTTATTTCTGCTTTAATCTGTTCTATGGCCCGATGGAGTTGTTTCTTTATTTCAAATGCAATCGTTTCAGAACTTGCAGGTATGTGGCTTCCTAGTTCTCCTATATCACTGCATCCAGTACTTGTTCTGGGTGGGGTTGAGTTCTGAGACTGCGTTTTGTTCTTCTGTCTTCCCATTTTGGATATCAGATGCAAAATATTGAGCTACAAATTACCCAGGCAGCTCACCAGGCAAAGGTCTGTTGCAAAGGCTGCTCCAATGGCTCTTTCTCTTCAGGAGAATGTCCCTTAAGCTTTCTGCCAAGAATTCAGCTCAAAAGGCTGCTCAGATGCTGTTTTGTGGGCTGAGCTACTCCCTACCTAGAGATCCAGGTCGCAGCATGCACATGCCTCACCTGCCCAGAGTTCCACACAGGCAGAGGGGCCACCTAGATGTTGCTCTGTGGGCCGAGCTCCTCCCCAACCCAGAGATCCAGGTCGGAGCATGCACACACCTCTCCTGCCCAGAGTTCCATGCTGGCAGAGGGGCCGCCTAGATATTGCTCTGTGGGCCGAGCTCCTCCCCGACTCACAGATCTGGGTCAGAGCGCACACATGCCTCACCTGCCCAGAGTTCCACGTAGGCAGAGGGGCCGCCTAGGTGCTGCTTGTGGGCGGAGCTCCCCCCTGCCCAGAGATTCAGGTCAGAGCGTGCGCACACCTCACCTGCCCAGAGTTCCATGCAGGCAGAGGGGCCACCTAGATGTTGCTCTGTGGGCCAAGCTCCTCCCCAACAAAATGTCACATTTTTGATCCATTCCTAGGTTGATGGTCATTTGGATTGTTTCCAAGATTTAGCTATTACAAATTATGCTGCTATAAATGGGTACACATATATTATTGTGATATGACATTTTTAATTCTTTTGGGAAGATACACAGAAGGGGAATAGCTGGGTCAAATGGGACCTCTAATTCTAGTCTTTTGAGAAATCTCCACATAGTGATTTCCATAGTGACTATACAACTCCCCACTCCCACCAACAAAAAGAAAATTATTCCTTTTCTCCCACAGCCCCTTCAGCATTTGTTATAGGTTGGTTTCCTGATTATAGCCATGCTTTCTGGAGTGAGATGGAATCTAAGTGTTGTTTTAATTTATATCTCTTGAAAGACCAGTGATGTTGAACATTTTTTCATATATTTATTTGCCATTTGTGATTCTTCATCTGAGCATTGTGTATTCATCTCAGACGCCCATTTTTTAATTGGGTCTTTGAATTTCAGGGGTCTGATTTTTAAAAAATTCTTTATATGTTCTAGATAAAAGTCCATTGTCTGAAGGACAGTTATCTAAAATTTTTCCCCACTCTGTGGGTTTTCTTTTCATTTGGTTGGCTATTTCTTTTGATGTGCAAAAGCTTTGTAATAAGATGAGCTCACAATTGTTGATTCTTTGAAGTATTTCCCATGCAGTCTGGGTTTTGTTCATGAACTCTCTCCCTACTCCTATGTCTTCAAGATTTCAACCTACTTTTTCTTCCAATACATTTAGTGTTTCTGTTTCAATGTTTAGACCTTTGATGCATTTTGACTTTAGTTTAATTCATAGTGATAAACATGAGTCTAGTTTTAGTCTTCGGCATAGTGAGCCAGCATTTCCAGCAACTTTTACTAAAGAGGCTATCCTTCTTTCAGTGAATATGTTTGACCCCTTCATAAAAGTTAAGGTTGCGGAATATGTTTGGAGTTGTGTCTGCATCTTCTAATCTGATCCACTGTTCCTCAGGTCTGCCTTATTTTTGTTAGTACCATGCTGGTTTTATCACAGTAGCTTTGTAGCAAAATTTGAAATTTAATGCCTCCTGCCTTACCTTTGTTGCCTAGGATTTCTTTTGCTCTTCTGAGTATTTTCTGGTTCCAGATGAATTTTAGGAATGTTCTCTCTAGTATTCTGATATTTGCTAATGGTATTTTAATCAGGATTGCATTAAATCTGTATAACAACTTTGGAGTATGGTCATTTTCACCATGTTGGTTCTTTCTATCCAAGAGCAAAGGATATCTTTACATTTTCTGATATTCTCTTCTATCTCCATTTTCAGAGTAATATAATTTTTAATATATAGCTCTTTTACTTCCTTTGCTAGATTCGTTCCTAAGTATTTCATTTTTTGGGTGCTATTGTGAAGTGTGTGGCTCCCCTAATTTCTCTCTCAGTGAGTTTGTTATTTGTGTACCAGAATACTATTGATTTATGAGTGTTGGTTTTGTATCCAGCTATGCTACTTAATTTGGTTACTAAACCTAGAAGTCTTTTGGTGGAGTTTTTGGGGTTTTCTTTGTATAGTATCACGTTATCTATAAATAATGATAATTTTTTCCCTTTCCTATCCTTATTCCTTTTATTTCTCTCTCTTCTCTATCTGATCTGGCTAGTGTTCCCAGAACTATGTTGAATAGGAGTGGTGATAGTGGATATCCTTGGCTTGTATCTGATTTTAGTGTGAAAAATTTTAGTTTTTTTCCATTTATAATGATGTTGGCTATTGGTTTGTCATAGATACCTTTTTATCAGATTGAGATAAAGACCATCTATTCCAATTTTTATAGATTTTTTTTTATCACAAATGCATCATGGAGTTTTTCAATAGCTTTTTCTGCATCTATTGAGGTGATCATTTGACTTTTGTGTCTGGCTCTGTTGATATGGTGTATTACATTTATTGATTTGCATATGTTGAACCATCCCTGAATTCCTGGAATGAATTCCACTTAGTCATGATGTACAATCTTCTGGACGATTTGCTGCTTTCTCTTTGCTAATATCTTATTGAGGATTTTTTTGTATCTATGTTCATTAGGGAGATTGGCCTGTAGTTATCTTTTGGTTGGGTCTTTCTCTGGTTTTGTTACCAGGATAATTCTTACTTCCAGGAATGGGTCAGGGAGAATTGCTTCCATTTCAATTCCTTTAAAGTGTTTGGAGAGCCTTGGCATTAAATCTTCTCTAAATTTCTTATAGAATTCAGCAGTAAATCCATAAGGATGTGGCTTTTCTTTGTTGGTAATTTTTAAATTAAAATTTCAATCTCTTAACTGATACTGAGTTATTCAGAATTTTTATATCTTCTTAATTCAGCTTTGGTAATTCATATGTATCTAGGAATCTGTCCATTTCTTCTATGTTTTCCATTCTATGAGAGTAAGAATTTTTGAAGTAGGTATTGATGGTCTTCTGAATTCCACAGGATCTGTGCTGATTTGAACATTTTGATTTCTCAGTGCAAGAGTTTGAGTCTTTTCTTACCTTTTATTGATAAGGTTGTCTATGTGTTTATCAATTTTGTTTATTCTTTCAAAGAACCAACTCTTTGATTCCGTAATTTTAAAAATTATTTTCTTAGTCTCCATTACATCAGTTTCTGCACTGGTCTTTATAATTTCCTCCCTTATCTGAGCTTTGGGCTTGTCTTGCTGTTCTTGTAATCTAAAAGTTTGAGAAGCGACCTTACTTTTTATATTTGTGCTAGTTCTGTTTTTCTGATGTAAGCATTCACTGCTATAAATTTCTCTCTTCAGACTGCTTTCATTGTATCCCACAGGTTCTGGTATATCTGCGTTTTTGTATAATTGTAGATAATGTTCAATTGCTTCTTTCATTTGTGACCCATTGGTTTTTCAGGAGGGTGTTATTTAATTTCCATGTGTTTAGGGAACTTTTTTGCAGTTTCTTTTGCCATTAATTTCCAATTTGATTACACCATGGTCAAATAATATACATGGGATAATTTCAATTCTTTTACATTTACTTAAGTATGTTCTGTTGGCTAGTATATGGTCTATTTTAGGGAACATTCCATGTACAGCCAAGAAGAATGTGTATTGTGATGTTGTTGGGTGGTAAACATACTCCTAAAATTGTTATACAGATGCAATGCAATTCCAATCTATATCCAACCATTAGGATATCTCATAGATCCAGAGAAGACATTCCGAAAATTCATCTGGAACCAGAAGAAACTCAGAACAGCAAGAGCAATCATGGGCAACAAAGGCAAAGGAGGTGGCATCTCAATCCCTGACTTGAAATTATACTACAAAGCTATTGTGATAAAATCAGCATGGTAATGGCAAAAAAGCAGACCTGAGGACCAATTGAACATACTGCAAGACACAGCCACAACCCCAAACACTGTCCTCCACCTCATCTTTGATGAAGGTGCCAAACATGGTCACTGGAAGGACAATAGCTTCTTTAATAAATGGTGCTGGAAAAGCTGGCTTGCCACATGCCAAAGACTAAACCTAAACCTATGTTTATTGCCATGCGCAAAACTCATGTCAAAATTCATTAAAGATCTGAATATTAAAACACAAACACTAAACCTAATGGAAGAGAAAGCAGATATAAATCTTGGAGACTTAGGAGCAGTCAGAGTTTGTGAACAAAAACCAAACTGAATAGGAAATACTTCAAAGAATCAACAACTGGATTCTCATGTTATTGAAAAGTTTTGCACATGAAAAGAAATCAGCAACAGAGTGAAAAGGAAACCCCTAAATTGGGAAAAAAAATTTGGCCAACTGTCCCTTGGACAAGGGACTTCTGTGTAGAACATATAAAGAATTAAAGAAAATCAGGCCCCCCAAATTCAAAGACCCAATCCAAAATGGGCATCTGAGATGAATACACACTTCTCAAAGAAAGAAATACAAATGGCAAATAAATACATGAAAAAGTTTTCAACATAATTAATATCCATTCAAGAAATGCATATTAAAACAACACTGAAATTGCATCTCACCCTAGAAAGAATGGCTATCATCAAGAAATCAACCAATAACAAATGCTGGAAGGGCTGTGGGGAGAAAGGAACGCTTCTCCACTGTTGGCAGGAGTGTATACTGGTTCAACCACTGCCCAACTATTTCCCTTTGGGTATTCTTTCCCGGAAGGACTGAAATTATTAAACCACAGTGATATATGTGCACCCATGTTTATAGCAGCATAATTTGTAATAGCTAAATCATGGAAACAACCCAAATGTTCATCAACTGAGGAATGGATAAGAAAGATGTGGTGTTTTTATACAATGGAGTGTTACTCTGGTGTAGAGAAAGATAAACTTCAGGCTATCATAGGTAAATGGATACAACTAGGGACCATATTCATAAGTAAAATAAATCAGTCACATGTATAATCATATTCTTTCCCTAAGTGTAAGGACCTGAAAGAATAAATAAAATCTGAAAGTTACAATAGTTATTTTGAAAGGAAAAGAAACTGCTCAAAAGGAAAGGACAACTGGGATTGAGAGAAAAGAGAAAAGGAAGAAAGATGGAAGAGAAAAAATATATATACACTGTTATGGTTAATACATTGTGTCAACTTGGGGAGTCTAGAGGTTTGGCTGAGTGATTCAGCAGGAACCCAACAGGGCTTACTTTGTACACATCCTGAGCCTGTGGAAGAGGAGGGCATGGACATTGTGTGAGAGCTACACGCCCCCTGGGTGGGGGTAGGCTGTTTACAAGGTAAGAGAGAAAAGGGGCTGCTTGCAGCCATTCCTCCCTTTTGCTAGTTGTTTTTGCTGTGCTCTGCTGCCATGAACAATTGCCCTCTGCCATGTGCCACTCTGCCTCAGAACCAGCCAAGTATGGACTGAAACCTCCACAAACTGTAAGATAAATAAACCTTTCCTTCCTTCACTTTGGGGGTTGGGTATTTTGTCTCAGCAATGAGAGAAAAGTAACCAAGACATACACACACAAGATAACTATGATAATTGTACTACTAATTTCTATTGCTTTATTGAGAGGAACAGTTAATATTTAATTGTTTGATCAATCTTACATGCCTAATTTGTTTACTTGAGTAACCACTTTGAAGATAACTACATGTAGTACAAGAATCATTGTTAATTTCCTATTATCTTGTTTGAAATCCTGTATCATTTTTATTCTTTTTGTGTTGTTTTGTTTATGGCTTGTCTTTTTAATTTTTTTTTTGTTCTTTTCTCTTTCAAATAAAAAAAACGAATGAGATGTCTGTATTTGTGTGGGGTTGTTTCTCTGTTTCTGTTCTTTCGCAGTGGTCTACATGTTTCTTGTGTACCAATACTATTTTCATTACTAAAGCTTCATAATACCTTTTGAAATTGGGAATTGTGATATCTCTAGCATTGCTCTTTTTGCTCAAGCTTGCTTTGTCACACTTCTAGGTATCTTTGTGTGGGTCACAAATGTATGACTTTGGGTACTCACTATGGTCCCTGGAGTCCTCCTTCCCTGCTCTCCTTCCTGGAGACCCTGTACTAACCTTTGCTTTGTTATGCTCTTTCCCGTGATATTTCTATCTTAGAACAAACCAATCATGGACTGAGTCCCTTGCAAACATGAGCTAAATTAAATTTCTTCTCCTTTAATTTGTGAACATTAGATGTTGTGTTTCAGTGATGTTGAAACTAATACAGCAGCATGCTCATGTTTATTGCAGCACAGTTCACAAGAAGTAAGCTATGGAAAGGGCCTAGTTTTTTATTAGGAAATGGATGAATAAAGAGAATGTGGAATATATACACAACAGAATATTACTGAGCCATAAAGAAGAACAAAATGATATTATTTGCAGGAAAATTGTGGAAATGGAGATCATTATGTTAAATGAAATCAGAAACTCAGAAAGTCTAATATTGCATATTTCATCTCATAGGAGAAAGGAAGGAAAAAAGAAAAATGGCATGAAAAGAGAGTTTCCACAACAGAAAGGGGATTGGAGGAAAGAATAAGAAGGAGAGAGCAGAATGGGGGATGATCAGATGTGTTGTATTCATGTACCAAAATGTCACAATGAAACTAGTCTGTCTAACTAATATGCAACAATAATAAAAACACTCAAAAATTGGAAAGCAAGGAGGAAAATGGCAGCAAACTCATAGATCTGGCCCCCATGTAACTGTCTTTCAAGAGTAGATTTTCTTCTACATGCTTACTGATTGGTCTTCTGTTATTGGAATTTAGCTATTAGAGATTTGGGCAGAATTTACATTAAGAATTTGTGTTTTACTTTTTCTTTTTCTCCTCTCTCTTCCAGGATTTTCCCTTAAATTTCCAGCTGCTTTTCCACCCTTCAACTCTTATCTCTTGCACCTTTAACTAATAAAGATGTGGTTTCTCCCATAATTTTCCACAGTCATAGTCACAGGGACTGGGCAGTGCTCTTGGGCCCAAAAGCCACAAACTCATAATTCTCATTCCTTCTAAGATAGAGGCACTGTCTTACAGTATTTTAGTCAGTTTTTATAAACTTTATTTGAAGGCAAGATTCATGTGACCAGTTCATTCCTCTACCATGACCAGATGTAGTATATTACATATCTTCTTGTGTAATTTAGAAAATATAATTAGAATTATTATATATTAGTTCCATGATTTTTGAACAAAATACAGCATGCCTATTATTTTTGTAGGCCAGTAATTATATCACTCTTAGCAATTATTTCAGGGTATCTTTAATACAACATACTATAATTTTTATTCATCCTTCTAATTATGTCGATGATGCTAAAGAAAATAAGCTTTTCAAAATAAGCCTTAAGCAATGAATAATTTAGCGTTTATTTGTTAGACTGACAAAAATATATGTAGTATGCATATATATACCCATGCTTGTGTTTATATATGAACAATAGGCTTGCCATCCAAAGGAAGAGCTCTTTGTACCAAATGGATTAAGCTTCTCCGTGGCTTCTCTATCTACTTCCCAGGGCTGCCCCTAAGCAGAGCAGGATGCGGGGACTGTCTCTACACACACTGACCATTTTCCTTATTACAACTTATAGATGAGAGTGGTTTAGAATACAGTAAATTTGCTTTGTTCTCCCACAGTCTTTGCTACATACACCCACTTTTTCTTAGGAATAGCTGTTAGTTTTATCTGTCTGATACCTTTTAAGTTATATAATGTCCAGTATTCTATTTTAAGCAAAATACCTGGCCTTACTTTCAAACTCATAAAGACCTACTAAATTTTAAGTTGGAGCTAAAATTTTGTAGCTGAAAGCACCTCGTATCAGTGTGGAAGCAGCGTGCCTTATCAACATCCTCAAGAGTTAAGTTTGTGCCATAGCCCCATGACATATTTGACGAGTCTGGGAATGTTAAAAGGCACCTGTTATTTTCACCGGAACCTGCAGTGCATAATGGATGCTACTATAATACTTGTAAGACAGTTCAGTAGTGTTAAATGTAGTCACCTTATTAATTTTTTATCTCACAAAACTTAAACTCTATGTCCACTGACCAAGAACACTCCATTTTCCTCCCCAGCCTCTAGTAACTTCCAGTCTACATTTTGTCTCCATGAATCTATTTTGAATTCCTCATGTAGATGGAATTATAGTGTTTGTCTTTCTGTTGCTGACTTATTTTATTTGACATAATGTACTCAATGATCATCCATGTACCCAAGGCAGAACATTCCCTATTTTAGGGCTGAATTGTAACATTCCATTTCAGGGATATATCACATTGGTTAATCCACTTATCTGTGAATGGAAATTTAGATTGATGCTACTTTTTGGCTGAAGAAAATTTTGCTGCTATGAACACTGGGATAAACAATCAAACATATTTTTGAAATTCTATCTATCTATATCTATCTATCTACCGATCATTCATCTATCTGGCTATCTAATCATCTACCTCCAGAAGTGGAATTGCTAGATCATGTAGCAATGGTATGTTTAGTGTTTTGAAGAAACTCTGTGCTGCTCTTCTTAGCCATCGCACCATTTTCCAACCCATCCCCAGTGCACAAGGATTTCAGTTTCCCCACATTCTCTTCAGCACTAATTTTCTATCTAAATAGTAGCCATCGTAGGCATTGTGAGACCACATCTCATTGGAACTGTGATTTGCATTTCCCTGATTCCAGTCATACTGATCATCTTTTCATGTTTGTTGGCAATTTATAGATCACCTAGAAATGATCATACAAATCACCTCCCTCCTTTGTGATTGGCTTGTCTGATTTTTTGTGTTTCAGCTGTTATTTTAATATATACTTGATATTAATGATGTGCAAATATTTCTTTCGCCTCATAATTGTTTTTTCACATTGTTGACTGCAGGCCTTAATACACAAGAAATTTTAAGCTTGATATAGTCTTATTTGTCTATTTCTGCCCTTGTTGCCTTGGCTTTTGTTGTCATAGCCAAGTGCAATGTCACAGAGCTGTGGTCCTGCATTTTCTTCTAGGGATTTTGTAGTTTCAGGCCTTTGTATTTTGGTATTTAAACCATTCTTAGTTAATTTTTGTAATGATATGAAATAAGGGTCTAACTTCATTCTTCCTAATACCATATGTTTAAAAGACTGTGTTTTCTTCATTGAGCTTTATTGGTTTTGTTACTTGAGGTCCCTTGACATTCCAAATGAATTTAAGGATGCATAATCTGTGCATTGCTTTGGGTTATACAAACATTTTAAGCACTGGTTAGTATTCCCATTCATGAACACAGGCTATCTTTCCATTTGTGTTTTCTCAAATTCTTTCAGTAATGCTTTGTAGTTTTCATTGTGCAAACCGTCTACCTTCTTAAGTTTATCCCAAGTATTTTATAACATTTAATGCTAATAAAATTGAATTATTTTCTTAATTCCCTCTTTAGATTGTTCATTATTGGTATACAGAAACTATCTTTTCCTTGATACTATTAAATTAAAAATATATGTGTAACATAAACACAAAGTCACTCATAGCTACAAAAAGAAACAGAGTTGAATACGACACTCTTATTAACCAAGTTCCTTGCTTTTGGGGCTGTCTTGTGTAATGTTCATGAAAATTTATGTTGGTAGAAAAAATGTATTTTGTGTGAGGAGCAGGAAAACCTGGATATGCAGACATTGGGACTAGAGAAGCTGATCTTGGATTTAATGTAAACACACAAAGCTAAAAATAGAACTGCTAGATGCAATGATGTTTCAGAAGTTATAACAGTCCACACTTACAGATTATTGTAGTGTGGCAGGCATTATTTTCAGCCCCCCTTCTATCCCAACACATTCAGTGCTCACAATAGCCCTAGGAGGAAACTAGATTCTGATGCCCGTGGACCTCCAACAATCCCTGTTGCATTTGGACATTTTATGAAAGAAACACAAAGAAGCACCGGTCAAGACACATATATTAGGGGCTAGCAAAGTCAGCAAGGCAAATGTGTCGGAGACCATCCAAGTCAGCTTAGTTTATCACTAGAAGAATCAAGCTTGAGTATTACTTTAAACTTTGAGTTTATAGGTAGAAATATCACATATTTAACCCTTAATTCCTAGTTAATTTTTCATTATTTTACAATGTTCATAAAATAAGAGAGAGTAATATAATGACTCTCCAATATGCCCATTTCTATATTCTGAAGTTATCAAGATTTTTCTACTTTATTTGCATTTTCTTTTTCTTCTTCTCCCTCTTTTACTTCTTCTTCCCTTCTCTTTGTCTCTCTTCCTACTGAAGAAGGTAAAAGCGAATCATAGATAGAAAATCATTTAACTCTTGCATAATTCAGCATGTACATCTAATATGAAGACATCTTCATATGTAACAATGCCATTGTCATACCTAACCAAAAACATCAATATGTCCTTGATATTATTTCGCATCTAGTCCATATTTAACTCTTCCAAATTGTATCAACAAATTTTTTGTAACTGGATTTTAGAATAAAGATCTAAAGACATGCTACATATAATATTTGTATATTATATTGTTTAAGTCTTTCAATATATTTTTTGTATCTATAAAACTTATGTACAAATTTATTTTCCAGAAGAAAACACACTTTGAAGTATACAGATGACATATATTTACCTTTCTTACTGCCAAACCATGCTCATACATAATACAATATGCAGACCTTCTACTCAGTGAGACATTACAAGACGGAATACAAGATATATATGAAATAGAAGGAGAAATTGGGGAAATGATTATCTTAGAATTCCTACAAGCCACTGATTTGAGCAGTGAACATTATTATGAGTTTCTGACACTCAGATCGGGGAGAGAAAATGATGAGTGACACAATTTTATACTAGTTCATCAGGAAAGGCAAAATTTTCAAAGCTCTGATCTCCATCAGAAATTTGCTGTGAGAAAGAACTTCTCTACGAAGGATGTCGAGATCCATAACTGACATCCTCAACAGTAGTCTTTTCTAAAACACCATAGAAAAATTCAAATTCAGTCTTAGCTTAACGCTACATCTGAAGCCAGAAGATGTACATTTAAGAAGCAAAGAGAGGGCTGGGGATATAGCTCAGTGGAATAAGCGCCTGCCTAGCAAGCGCAGGGTCCTGAGTTTGATCCCCAGTATCGCCAAAAAAAAAAAAAAAAAAAAAAAAAAAAAAAAAAAAAAAAAAAAAAAAAAAGCAAAGAGAAAAAGATCCCACAAGGAGAAAGAAAATCACTGGCAAAGGCTGCAGAAATCATGTGAAAGGAGCTTTTCAAGAATGGAATTGTTAAAAGACTGATAAAGCGGTCACTGAATTTATAGCAGGCGGGTTGACTGGACTTTAAGGTGGCCCCATTTCCACAGTACCAGAAGGATGGAAGGTGAGAATAAAATGAGAAGTGAGATGGTGAACGTGAGAAGAATAAGTAAACTTTTTAAGAAGTCTGCTTCTGCCGTGGAGGATGGAAGTAAGTTGGAGTGAAGGAAGATGGGATTTTTATAAGTACTGCAAGCTAACTGATTGCGCTACTGGAGCTTCAAAGAAGATGGAATTTTTAACGTGTGAAAATAATAAGGCATATTCGGTGGAGAGAAGCAAGTATAAAACGTTCAGCTGGAAACTTTCAAGAAGAAAAAGGTTAAAGTAAAAAGAAATTCAGTGAATGCTTTGTGTGTTAAGTGCTTTGTATATGTGCTTTGTATATATTTTCTTATTTAATCCA
Source organism: Dinomys branickii (assembly GCA_004027595.1). Lineage (NCBI taxonomy): Eukaryota > Metazoa > Chordata > Mammalia > Rodentia > Dinomyidae > Dinomys > Dinomys branickii. Next base: position 490 of record PVLD010009245.1, on the reverse strand, counting down.
TATAATATTAAAAGTTTTCTCTATTTTACAGATGGAGAACTTACTACATGTATATGTTATAATACTTAACAATGCTCACGCACTGTACAGTACAAACAATGTCACATAAAGTGTACCTGTAGGCAAATACATCTTAGATGACACTCATTAAAAATAACACATTTAAAGATTTTTTTCATGTTATTTAATATAATAATGGCATCATGATTGTTATGCTAATATGTTATGTTTACCTTGATCTCAAGTTTTTTCAATAAAGCTTTATTCTTTAATTTTATTTCTTTTTTTTAAAAAAAATAAAAGTACAAAAACATATTAACAAACAGACACCAATTAGCATAAAAAATAGTACAATCACAACTGATCTATAGACAAGGTGACATGGTCTCAACAGTGGTTATTGCTTTATCCATTGATATCTTCGAAGTGTAAATATATGAACCCATATACAGACATGCAAAATTGGTCAGACAATCCTCTCAACAACAGA